>PVIR01031192.1:0-19355 GCA_004026965.1 Petromus typicus | reverse complement strand
GTTAGCTCAGTGGTTCCGGCGCCTGTCTTGCAAGCGCAAGGGCCCGGGTTCGATTCCCCGGTAACCACATAACAATACTGGGTGTGGAGACCCACACCCAGCAGCAACCAGTACCACATACCACAGTGCTGGGCGTGGTGGCTCACGCCTGTCATCCCAGCACTCGGGAGGCAGAGGCAGGAGGATTGTGATGTGAGTTTGAGGTTGAGCTCAGGGCCAGCCTAAACCACAAAAGCGAGACCCTGTCTCAAAAAACCTAAAAAAAAAAAAAAAGAATAGGAAAATTTATTGGGAAATAGGAATGGGGAATAAGAATAGCCCTGGGAGGTGGGAGGGATTCTAAATGGATTGTACAAATACAGTTGCTTAGGTAATACTGACCCAACAGTAAGAAGGGTTTATGGATGACATCTTTAACCTTGGTCAATAATCTGTCATCTAGGGCCAGGGATTTAGCTCAGGGCACTGCGCCTGCCTCATAAGTGCAAGGTGCTGAGTTCAGTCCCTGGTACAAAGAATAATAAAATAATAATAATAATAATCTGTAATCCTAAAGCCTTTTCTCTCTTGAAAAAGATCAATCTCCATGCTTCCTGTTTCCTCTTTATGCTGCGTGTCTGACTGCCCTCTCCATTTTTAGCCCCAGGACCAAATTACTATCACTGGATATGAAAAGAACACCGAAGCCGCCCGGGATGCCATTCTGAAGATTGTGGGTGAGCTTGAGCAGATGGTGTCTGAGGATGTCCCCCTGGACCATCGTGTCCATGCCCGCATCATTGGTGCCCGGGGCAAAGCCATCCGCAAAATCATGGATGAGTTCAAGGTAAGCCCTGCGAGCCAACAGGTGTGGGAACTCTCACCCTTGCCAACCACACTGCACACACTATGCTGCTTTCAGGTGGATATCCGCTTCCCCCAGAGCGGAGCTCCAGACCCCAACTGTGTCACTGTGACGGGGCTCCCAGAGAATGTGGAGGAGGCCATCGACCACATCCTCAACCTTGAGGAAGAATACGTGAGTCCTGAGAGGGTAGAGCCTTGGGATCCTGGACCCTAGGCCCCATCACAAGCCTGAGGCATAGGGGCAGATGGGTGGTGGGTGACCTTGTAGTTCCCAGGGAGCGCTGGCCCCCTCGGCGGCAGACAGACACACTCCTCCTGCCTACAGCTGGCTGACGTGGTGGACAGCGAAGTGCTGCAGGTTTACATGAAGCCCCCGGCGCACGAGGAGGCCAAGGCCCCATCCAAGGGCTTTGTAGTGCGGGATGCCCCCTGGACTGCCAGCAGCAGTGAGAAGGTCAGCACACAAGGGGGAGGTGGGCACTGCTGCCTCGGCCCCTGGCCGACTGTGCTGTGGGGGGCAGTGGCCTGGAAGCTGCCTGAGTGGCAGGATGGCCCATCCTGAAGTTGTATCCTCCCTCTCCACAGGCTCCTGACATGAGCAGCTCTGAGGAATTTCCCAGCTTTGGAGCTCAGGTGGCCCCCAAGACCCTCCCCTGGGGTCCCAAACGATAATGATCAAAAAGCAGAAACCTTTCCAGCCTGCTGACCTGCACTTGCCTACACAGTGGTTTGTCTCAACCTGACCCAGCAGCTGGACCCTCATAAATCGTTGACGCTCTTCCCTCCCTGAGGTCTCGCAGTGAAGCCCGGCAGGCCAGCCCCACGCAGCCGCTCCTCCAGGCCCAGTCAGCACTCAGCAGTGCGGCGTCTGCTCCGACACTGTGCTCCAGGACAAGTGCACCACTGTTTAAAACACTAAAGCAAGGTAATTGAGCATCTTGTGACCACACAGACTCCAGCTTCCTGGTCCACCCAGCATGTAGTCAGCACTCTGACCTTCATTACCAGAGCTCCACAGCAGCGGCTAGGAGTCGACTTCCTGTGTCATGACCTCAGGAAATAAATATCCTTGACTTTATAAAAGCCAAAACGTTTGCCCTCTTCCTTTCCCACTCCCTCCTGCCTGCTGCCTGTCATCCAGACCTCCTTCAGCTGCCAGGTCTGCCCAGCGCCGGGTGTGGGGCGGGAAGGAAGGACCAGCTTGGAGCAGGAGGCTGAGCATCCTGGAGCTGGAGGGATCTGCAGCAGTTGGTCGGCTGTGACCTTAGACAGTCCTGACGATGCCTGTCTTGGGGGCCCTGCCATGCCTCCAGCTCCTCGGCCTGGCACACAGAGCCTGGAGCAAGCTGCCTGTGTGCATGCCACCTGGATCCCCTGTGGCTGTCATGGTGGCCTGGTGTGGCCTGAGGCTCGTAGGATATAGGGATGGAATTGGATGCTTTCTCTTCAGTGTGGACAGAGCTTTCTTCAGTCCACCTGTGGCCCCATGCCCACCCTCCCCAGACACCTCTTATTCACTCGTCTTTTCTACCTCAGCCCACCAGTGTGGTGGTGGTCTCATGGGGGCCAGTTCTGCCCATGTGGGTTGTGTTGCAGGTACCCACAGGGTTGGGGTGGGAGATGTGCCAAGCTCAAGGCAGGACCTGCCCTCAGCCCAGTGGTTTGTGGCTGGTCTAGAGGGCAGACCTGGAGGAGCAGGTTTCACAGACCTGAGGATAGGCTGTTGCTTAGCCTGGACCAAGGAATAAGGTGAGATGAGGACCAAAGGACCAGCAGCTGAGAGCTGTGCCAGCTGCAGGGCCCACCCTTCCGCAGGTGAGTGGCAGATGAGACACCCTCATGGAAGGGTGGTCCTAAGCAGCACTGTCCACCCTGTGTGGGATTGAGCAGGCCTAACTTGAGGTTGTCTGAGCCATTAACAAGCTGTTGGTCCTGGCACTGGGTTCCTGGAAAGGCCAAACTGTACCCATCTCACAGCCTCGCCAGGAGACCATCACTTCCCCTGGGCACCTTCCCCTAAGTCTCAGGCGGCTCAGGAACTTGGGCTTAGCCACCTTTCGAGTGGAACTCCAAGTGGGCACGGCTCCTGTGGGTCTCAGCCCCACACTGTCCACTTACAGACGTGGTGAACACCTGCCTCTGCTGCACATGCTGTGGCTCTGCTTCAGCTGGGCCGAGGGGCAGGGGAGGAGCCAAAGGGCTTCTTGCCTTCCCCAGGGGCTGTCTCTTATCTCCCTTTCTGTCTCCAGGAGTTTGGGGGCTTTGTGTACTCCTGAACCCCCCACCCTGGCCTGTCTCCCTCTGGTATCTATCTCACCCTCTTCCGGATCTTTTTTCTACAATGTCCTCTTGAGCCTCCAGTCCCTCATCTCCCTTCCCCTAGGTCAGTTTTAAATTCTCACAACTGGATTTTGCACATCTCTGCCTACTTCTAAGTGCTGTGGAGTTTTGCCCTGCCCTGAGCTGCTCAGGGTTGCCCTTGCTCCCTTTCTGTCATTGTCACAACAGTGAAATGCCTCTACCAGGTGTCTCCCTGCAGCCTCGCAGCTGTCAAGGGCCCTGAGCGGAAGCCCAGGAGTGTCTCTCTGTCCCTCCTTGTTGAATGTCTTCCATATCCTGTGTTTCCATAGCTACGTCCATCTCTTGGCCTTAACTTTGGAATTTGGAGATTATGCAAACATGTGTAAAGGCTCATGAATATGGATGACACTGGAATTTTATAAATTCTAAAATAAAGCCAGAAACCTTGATGCAGTGTGCTGGGACTTGTTTTATCACATGTGCATTCTTGTTCCTGTGGCCTTCAGTACCCATGATGGTGCCAGTCTGTGGTTCTGCAGAGGCAGGTGGTGGAAACTCAGCTGTGGGCACAAGCTCAGGGGTCTTGCCTATCCCTGCATCCACCCCTCTCCTCAGCTCTCACTGTCGATGGTGGACAGCCATACTTGGGAAGCAGCAGAATTCTTACAAAAGGAACCCCTTCTTTGTCTGGAGATTCTGTCAGCGTCTAGGTGCAGCACAAACCCCTTCGTCTGGGTCGTGGGAAGTGGAGCAGGGTGTGCAAAGGCTCAGCAGGGAATCCCATCCAGTCCTCGTGGTGTGGGGGATCCTGTGGAGAAGCAAGTGGCACCCTGGCACACAGCCCTGGTTCCCACCTGAGACAGCTATGCCTGTGCCATGTTGTATGGCAGCTCCAGTCCCAAAGTGGTACCCAGGCACCCAGAGTGATGTCCCCCACACAGACTGCAGCCTGTAGGAGCCCCTAGAGCAACACAGGTGGAACCTTATGCCAGTGGGTGGGGTACCTGGTCTAATGGAGAAGGTCTCAGGGCTGGTGTAGGCATGGGGCTACCCACAGGCCAGTGTCAGCAGAGCATCCACACAGAAACCTCCAATCCCAGCAACTGTGAGGCTGAGGCAGAGGATCATAAATTCAAGACCAGCCCGGGCACTTGGCAAGATTCACAGATAGAAAGCTGCAGATGGGGCTTAGTGGTAGGGTCCAAGCCCTAGTCATGGAGGAAAAGCATGTCCCCCTGGACACTGCCAGCACACTCCCAGGGCTGCACCCTTCCAAAATTGGAAGCCAGCACAACGTAATCCACAATGAGAAGAGGAAGTGCCACACGAGGGCCCTCCACCATGAGGGAACAGCCATCCTGGGAGACTCGGGAACCCCCGGTGTTACCCACATTAACAAGAATGAAACAAAAGCAACTGTGTGGATCCAGTTACCCAGATTGGAGAACAGTTTTGCATAAACAAAGGAAACTGGAAAGGGGCCACCAGGGATGGGCAAGGATCCATTCCAAAGCCTGGCCATGTGGCCACCTACTGCCTCCTGCTCCTAGCCTTGCACGGGGTTGATTTGAGTCTCAGGAGGACATTACAGGGTCACAGCCAGACATCCCCGACAGCCATGGTGGAGAGAGCGAATAAGGACAAGTATTTGGGGTGAAGAAATGGAGGGATCTCAAGTGGATGGCACATTCCCCCACACTTGGGCAGAGCAGGCACAAGGATACCAGGAAAGAACTAAGTAATGCATGCTGGGCCTGGGAGACCAGGACCACACCAAGCCAGACTGGCCGAAGGCATGTCTGGGATGGAGAGTCCCTGATCCTCCTCTTGTTCAATGTGGACAGGGCCCATGGGTTGAGACTTGGGTCCCTGTTGGGGGACCAGTCAGGGGTTGAAGGCCAAGGCCCGGGGAGGACAGGCTGATAGGCAGAGTGAGTGGCTAGGCAAGAAAAGACCACTAAACCCAGCATTTTAGACAGGGCCCTTATGCTTTGGGATATGAAGAAGAGATGTCAGCTTGTAGGAGAGGGGGGTAGCAGGCTTAGCCCCCAAAGGTCACCAGATACCTGGCCTTGGAGACCCCGAAACGTGTCCAGTAGGGGAAGAGGTTGCATGAGCAGGGCCTGGGCTGCTTGCAGGATGAGGGCAGGGACTGTGGGCCCGGAGGGAGTGGTGAGCTGCCTGGTGCCTCCAGCCTCCTCCTGGCAGGCCAGTGAAGCTGTGACCTCCAGGAGGCAGCAGGAGGCCACTGGCTCCTGGAACCTTGGCTCAGGGTCTCATGGCTGTGAGCCCAAGGGCTGGCTGCCTTAGTTTCACCTACAACGAGGAGGCCCTCTCAGGAGAGTGGTCAGCCACTGCAGACAGTGGCACAAAGTGGGGTGGGATACATGATCCAAGGAAAGTGCACCTTGTTCTTCACCAGCGCCTACGTGGCCAGGTGCTACTACTGCATCTCCTCAGCGGCCGAGAACTCAGGGACATCAGGCACCAGGAGCACGAGGATGTTCTCAACAGATGAGAACACACTAGGCTAGGAGGAGATGCCCCACGTGGCCTCAGTGACTACAGGCCTGGGCAGGGATGGGACAGGACAGGAGAGTGCTGGAGCCCAACTTTCACAGGACACCGCCCGTGCCTGCAGCCCTGTGGCCCCGCTTGACAGCCAGGAAATAACACGGACAGAGGAAGAGGACAGGGCTGGGCTCGTGGCCACACCACGCCTCTTGCGGCAAAGCTAGAGTTAGGCCCAACAAGGGAGACTCCACAGCAATGATGGGGCTGGGGCCACGGAGGGTCTGGTGGACTCCTACATACCCAAGACATCACAACGAAGGCCAGAGGATGGCCAGAGTCCAGCAGGCCTGGAAAGCTATGCACTGTTGTCTAGGAAAGCTCAATACCTGCAAAGGATGCCGTGAGGGGGCAGCAGGAGCCCTGACTCACTCTCACCCTTCTGACCCTGCCTCCCTTCTGGTCATTTTGCCCATCTCTCCATCCAAGTCCTGAAGCGGTGGCCCATGAGTCCTTAATGGATGGATCCCTGTTGGGCAGAAGCCAGGTCGGCGTGTTCAGCTGTCAGCTGGCTCCACAGTGTCAGTCCGTGTCCCAAACTGGTAGGTCAGCACCTAGGTGGCTGCCAGGGCCTCCACTCCAGCACAAGCCACCTCAACCTGGGCAACCATCGCATCCCCCTTGGCACCTGGGTCACACGGCAGAGATGCGATGTCCCACTGTGTGGTATAAACTTCGTGTTGCACTTCTCAGAGAGCATTACCAGAGAGAAAGAACATCTCAGAGGCCAAAAGCCACCCGAGAACAAATTGCCTCAAGGCAGAGGATGAACTGGGAGAGGGAGAGCAGCACAGGGAGCTGGAGACAACAGTCTAGTCTCCTGCCGCACGCAGCACAGAGCTGCAGGGCAGAGTTGCAGGTGGAGGGCAGAAGCCCATCCGTGGGGACTTGGTGACCACTGGACAGCTGGGTACACATCCTCTGTCACAATGAGAAAGCGGTTTTTGTTTAGTTGGTGGGTTTTTATGTGCACAAAGGTTTGTTTTGCTTTTTTGTTGTTTTTTGCAGAACCAGGGTTGAACTCGGGTTCCTGTCAGGCAGGTGGCAGCAGCACTGAGCATCATTCCTAGCCCTACACGTAGGATTTTGAGTCAGGGTCTCATTATGTTGCCAGTCTGGCCTTGAACTCATGATTCTCCTCTCAGCCACCCATTTATCAACATATGCCATCTATCCTGGCTCAATGAGAAACTTTCAAAATAAACCTTGACAAATACATTTTAGTAACGCAAATCAAAGAAAATGGGTGGGTAAGAGGGTCCTTAAATGCTACAAATGTTTCCATCAGAAAAACCAAGACATAAAAGGTAGCATCTAAGTCTTGAAGACTATCATGCCTGATGGGAAAGCAACTTTTAATCTAGAATTGTATATACAGTAAGTCTCCCACTTAAAGAACATGTGAGTATAAACTTTCACAATGCCAGCAGATCTCAATTTACAAACATTCTTTTTTTTTTTTTTTTGGAGACAGGGTCTCCTTGTAGTTCAGGCTGGCCCCTGAGCTCACTATGTAGCCCGGGCGAGCTTTAAACTCACAGCAGTCCCTCTGCCTCTGCCACCCTAGGGCTGGGATTACAGACATGAGTCACCACGCCTAGCATTGTGGTATGTAGTTACTGGGGACTGAACCCGGGATCTTGTGCTTGCAAGGCACACACCAGAACCACTGAGCTAAATCCCTGGCCCTGATTTTTTAAATTTTTTGAGACAGTATCTTACTACATAGCCCAGATGAGCCTTGAACTCATGGCAAGCCTCCTGCCTCAGCCTCCAGGGTGTCGGGATCACAGACATGTACCATACCTGGTGCTGTAAGATTGATTTATAAAAAAACAAACTAATTCTAGAACTCATGCAACAGCCCCTCATAGGGCAGCAGCTCAGTCTGCCTTCCAGGTGGCTGTGCTGGCCGGCCAGCCTCCCTGCCTTGTCTCCCTTCCATGCAAAGATGGCCAGCAAATAGGGGAGGCTGACCCAGCATGTTCCTGTGAGGTTTTGATCTGGAACCTAGGGGACACTGACATGGCAACCAGAGAAAGATTTAAAAAGACATTTTCAAACTGAGTGGAGTAAATGCTTATGATCCCAGCGCCATGCTAGACTGAGCCAGGAGAGCCAAACGTTCAAGTCCTACCATGGCAGTTTAGCCACTCAATGAGATCTTGTTTCAAAATAAAAATTAAAAAGGGGCCGGGGAGTTAGCTCAGTGGTTCCAGCACCTGTCTTGCAAGTGCAAGGACCCAGGTTCGATCCTTAGTAACCACATAACAATATTGGGCGTGGAGACTCACCCCAGCAGCAATCAGTACCACATACCACAGTGCCAGGCCTGGTGGCTCATGCCTGTAATCCCAGCACTCGGGAGGCAGAGGCAGGAGGATTGCTGTGATGTGAGTTGGAGGCCAAGCTCAGGGCCAGCCTGAACCACAAAGCGAGACCCTGTCTCAAAAAACCTAAAAAAAATAAAATTAAAAAAAAAATTAAAAGGTCCTGGGATTTAGCTACAGTGGTACATTTCTTTTCTGGTAAGCCACAAGATCCTGAGTTTGATTCCCAAAATCACCACCAGAAAAAAACCCAAACAAAACAAAACAAGAAACAAAATAAAAAGGGCTGGGGATATCACTCAGTGTGAGGGTTCAATCCCCAAAAAACAACAAAAACAATTCTAAAATGGGCAAAGATGTTCAAGAAATCTTTAAGAGAAAATGTAGGCTGGATATAGAGGTGCACACCTATAATCTCAGCACTCAGGAGGCTGAGGCAGGATTGCCTGAAATTAAAAGGCAGCCTGGGTTACACACAGAGCTCAAAACCAGCTTGAACTGTGTAGCGAGACCCTGTCTCACCTCCCTCAAATATCCAAAACACAAAATAAAAAATAGCTTTATTCTATGCAAAGAAATTGATCATTGAAGAGCCATGACAATTCAGCTTTGTTTTCATGAAATCTCCAGAACTGGTGGGTCAGTAGATCTGTGGCTGCCTGCAGGAGGGAGGGAGGAGGGGGAGGACCAGGAACTTCCTCTGATGTGAGTATCTGAGGAGACCGCTGTAGTCAAAATATGGTGAGGACTCAACTACGCGGATCGTGTGAAAAATCATGGGATTTATTTACACTGCATGGTAGATTGTAGTTTAAATTATATACAGTGGACCTTTGACTTTCCAGATCAATTTGTCTGCAAGAGCTGATTATAACTCATGTTGGTTATAAGTGAAAACTATTTTTCCCCTAAGAAATAATGGAGGGGTCCCGGGGAATTAGCTCAGTGGTTCTGGCACCTGTCTTGCAAGCACAAGGACCCGGGTGCGATCCCTGGTAACCACATACCATACTGGGCATGGCGGCTCACGCCTGCAATCCCAACACTTGGGAGGCAGAGGCAGGAGGATTGCTGTGATGTGAGTTTGAGCCTGAGCTCAGGGCCAGCTTGAACCACAAAGCGAGACCCTGTCTCAAAAAAACCTAAAAAAAAAAAAACAAATAATGGAGGGCTGGAGATTTAGGTCAGTGGTTCTGGTGTCTGCCTTGCAAGCGCAAGGCCCTGAGTTCTTCCCCTGGTACCACAAGTCAGTGCTGAGCGTGGTGACTCAAACTTGTAATCCAGCATTCAGGAGGCAGAGGCAGGAGGATTGCCGTGAGTCTGAGGCTAGCCTGGGATACATAATGATTTCAGGGCCAGCTTGAAGTACAAAGTGAGCCCTGTCTCAAAAAACTAAAAAAAAAAAAAAAGAAAGAAAGAAACAATGGAAAAAAATTCACATATTCCAAACTGTCCAAAGTGGTTCACTTTACTTTTTCATAATAAAAAAAAGGATTGTATAATGTTTTTAATTTATCAGAAATACCAATAATTTACCTAGTGTATTCCAGTAGCAACACAAATTGTTCTTAAGTCAGGTCAGTCATACTCAAGGATCCACTGTATCAATAAAGCTATTTTTTGTTGGTTTTGTTTTGTCTTTGAGACAAGTTTTTGTGCAGCCTAGGCTGGTCTTCAGCCCTAGACTGGTGATTTTCCTGCCACAGCCTCCTGAGTACTGAGATTACAGGTTGCACCACTATGACTAGCAGTACTCCCTTTTTGTCTTGTTGCTGGGGATTGAACTCAGGACCTTGTACTTATGAGGGAGGCATGGTGCCCCTGAGCTATATCCCTGGCCCAACATCCCCCTTTTTTTTTTGAGATAAGGTCTTGCTTGTAGTTCAGGCCCTGAATTCATTATGTAGCCCAGGTGAGCCCTGAACTCACAGCCATCCTCCTGCCTCTCCCTCCCAAGGGCTGGGATTATAGATATGAGCCCTATTCCTGGCATTGTGGTATGTGGTTATTAGAGATCGAATTCAGGACCTTGCACTTGCCAGGCAGACACTGAAACTGTTGAGCTAAATTTTCAGCCCTCACACACATTTTCTGACACTTTGGATCCCAGGCTGGCTTTAAACTTGTGACCCTCCTGCCTCAGTCTCCTGAGCAGCTTAGAAGACCTGGCCACTTGGACACATCTGGGAACTTTATTCTGACCACAGAGCAAGCTGGCCCCACTTGGGCGGGCAGCAGAAACAGTGGCCTTCCATGTTTGTGTACGTCTACTGATTTCTACAGGGAAAGCATCCGAGAAGCAGGACTCATGAAGGGAGCCTGCGATGTATTAGTGGCCAGGCTGGGAGGCTGGACGGGTTCCCAAGGACCTGTGGGGTACTGCTCTCCTTGGGCCTCCACAGCTTTGGGGAAAGACCCTATCCTGTGTCCCTGAGGTGAAACCTTCTTGGTGGAGAAGCAGTATCTTCACCAGTCTGTAAGATTTCTGTATTTACATTTCCAAGACCCCGGAGGCCTCACCCAGTGCATGATGCCCTGGTGTCTCTCCCTGGATTCTGCTGCGGGGAGCATGTTTGTTGCCTACAGAAGGGTGAGAATTCTGTTACAATGTCAAGGTTTTTCACACATAAGTTATCTTCCAGTTTTCAGGGCTGTTTCTAGCTGGGTTCATGGTGGGTGGTGACTATACTAGGTAGCCAAGGCTGTTTCTCATTTGTCCTTTTCCTTCCTGCACTGAGCTCTCATCTCATCCAAAGGCTCGCATTTCCCCTATCTTGTCTGTTTTTCTGTCCCACTGGCTGCCATTGGCTTGAAACGCCCCCTTCTACTGCATAGGACACATAAGCTTGGTTTCTGAATATCTATTTCAGTGACTATATTTTCTGGTGCTATATTATGCAATTTTATTTTATCTCATTGATTCAGATTCATTTTTCACATTTCCACATCTCTGAAGACGTGTCCCAGAGCTAATAGGAGCTTGGGGCTGTCGGTGTCCTTTCCTATGGGGTGTGTGCTGGTGAGCTCCCTGCTGCCCCACAACCTGTTCTCTGGTTCAACATAACAAATTGTATTCTTGCTTCATCTTCTAGGTAAGCCTTACAATCTATTGTTCTGGAATAGACTTTATTTTAGGAAGAAATTCATAATTTATTAAAGCCAGGCATATATGTTTTATTAGATGTTAAGCTAATCCAAGTTTTTTTGGGGGGTGGGGTGGGCAGGGTCTTGCTTTGTAGTTCAGGCTGGCCCTGAGCTCAGCCTCAAACTCACAGCAATCCTCCTGTCTCTGCCTCCCAAGTGCTGGGATTATAGGTGTGAGCTACCATGCCTGGCACTGTGGTATGTGGTATTGATTGTTGGTGGATGTGAATCTCCACAGCCAGTATTATTGATGTGGTTACCAGGGGAGAACCGGGCCCTTGTGTTTACAAGACAGGTGCTGGAACCACTGAACTAAATCCTTGGCCTAAGCTAATCCAAGTTTTAAAACTTTACTTCACTAAATGGTGATTTGTATACTATTTCCTTTTGAAGTACCCTTGAGTTTGAAGCAGCAGTCTTGGGGGCTAGGGATTTAGCTCAGTGGCTCCAGCATCTGCCTTGCAAGTGCAAGGCCCCAGGTTCAGTCCTGGTGGGTGTGGAAACTCACACCAACCATCAATCAGAACCACATACCACAGTGCTGGGTGTGGTGGCTCACACCTGCAATCCCAGCACATGGCAGGCAGAGGCAGTAGGACTGCTGTGAGTTCAAGGCTGAGCTAAAAGCCAGCCTGAATTACAAAAAAAAGTAAGACCCTGTCTCAACAACCACAACAACAAAAACAGTAGTCTTCAACTAGTCTTATAGGATTTTCATATTTACATTTCTAAGTACAAGTACATTAAAAAAATTTTTTTATTTTTGTTGTTTTTAAATATTCCTTATATTTATAACATGACTGGGGGTATTTCTACCTGTTCCTTAAATGCTGTGTGTATTGTTTCTGGGAACCAGACCTCCTTGAAGTAATTCTTAGATGTGTTTTCCTAATTTTTCATTGGTTATGGCTCTTTTCAGAATCTTTTTTTTTTTGAGACAGGGTCTCACTTTGTGGTTCAGGCTGGGCCTGAGCTCAGCCTCAAATCACAGCAATTCTCCTGCCTCTGCCTCCCCAGTGCTGGGATTACAGGCGTGAGCCACCACACCCGGCATTGTGGTATGTGGTACTGATTGCTGCTGGGGTGAGTCTCCACGCCCAGTATTGTATGTGGTTATCGGGGATTGAACTCGGGTCCTTGCGCTTGCAAGACAGGCGCCGGAACCACTGAGCCAAATCCCCAGCCCCCCTCTCTTCTCTCATTCTTAAAATTATTTTTTATCTTATATCTGTTCGACAATCTTGCTAGACTTAGTTTGGACTATATGACAGTGGGAAAAAAGTGTAATTTTTGTAGGTTAAAAAACATTGCCAATTTACATGTATCGTTTGATTTAATATTTTGTGTATTTTGATTATAATTCTCTGATCTCTATTTCTTCACTCTATTTAATTACCAAAATATTTTTTTCTACCTGGGTCAGAATGCCAGCACAGCTAAGAGGTGCTGTGGACACCTGACACTGGTTTGGAATCTTTAGCAAATGCCTCCCCATGAGAGCAGGCATTGTCCACCTTGCTAGTCCAGCACCTGAGGTGGCCAGGATAGCCAAGCACATGTCTCCAAGTACCCCTGCCAGGAGACGCTTCAGCCTCAGCTGTCCAACCTCACGGGGCTGTTCTGGGGCTCCTCACCTGCTGTATTGCCTGCCCTATTCCCATCACCACCCTCCCTTCCCTTCCGTCCTGCTGACCTCCACAAAGGTACTGAGGCTGAGCCCCTGCTCCTCAGTCCTGTGGAGGATCCATCTCCAGACCAAACGAGTGGGGCTGAGGGTGGAAACACAGAGCCCAACCTGAAGGCTGGCCCCGCTGGCCCCGCCCAGCCTTGCCCAACTTTGCTTTTCTGGCTGTTCCAGGTCACTGGCTGTGTGGAAAGGATCAGCACCAGGGGTGGACGTTTGGTCCCAGCCCATGGTGCTGGCCACAGAGTCAGTGCAGACCTTGGGTGCCAGCCCAGTGATCGTGAAGCGTTCCCAGCAGCACAGACTTCTGTGACGAGGGGATGGGGGGCCTGGGCAGTTGTGGGCTCGCAGTGGGAAGGGAACCAGGTGCTGGAGTCTGGTTGGATTTTAAGAAACTGCCAGGGTGGGCCGGAGATTTAGCTCAGTGCCAGCCTTGCAAGTGCAGGGGCCAGGGTTCAATCCCTGGAAAACACATACAATAATGCCGGGTGTGGAGACTCACACCCATCAGCAAACAGAAGTGCTGGGCGTGGTGGCTCAAATCTGTAATCCCAGCACTTGGGAGGCAGAGGCAGGAGGACTGCTGTGAGTTCCAGGCTGAGTGTAGGGCCAGCCTGAACTGCAAAAACAAAGACCCTGTCTCAAAAAAAGAGAAATTGCCAGGGTGGCAGTGAGGGTCCCCTGCCTGTCAGTGTAGCTCTTCTTGGAAGTGGAAAGGACTCTGGTGGTCCTGACTTGGGGGGACATGAGGCCCTAAGGGACACCCACAACCTGTGCACTGGATCCAGACCCAAATGCTTGAGAGGTGCTGTCTCAAGCTGAGGTGCAGTTGGGGTGCTCAGCAGCGGCATGGCCATGGCTCCTCGGCACAGCCCTCGCCCGGGCTTGTTTTAATGCATATTACTTCCTCAGAAAAGAACAGGCACTGACTGTGCTGAAAGACTCAACAGTTGGGCTGAGGATTTAGCTCAGTTGTTCCAGTGCCCGCCTTGCAAGTGCCAGGGCCTGGGTTGGATTCCTGGTGACCATATACAACAATGCCACGAGTGGTGACTCATGCTCACCAGCAATCAGTACCACATACCACAGTGCCAGGCAACGTGGCTCTTGCCTGTAATCCCAGCACTCGGGAGGCAGAGGAAAGATTGCTGAGTAAGAGGCTGAGTTCAGGACTAGCCTGAACTACAACGTGAGACCCTGTCCACCCCCCACCCCCCAAAAAAGAAAGACTCAACAGTGTGGGAGCTGCAGGTCAGGGCCATTCACTCTTGCACCTAGGACCTGAGGGCCTGCCGGGAACCCTCTCCCACTGCACGGCCCTAAACATACCCAGACACCCTGTTAAGGCACAGGGGCACTGTGACCTCCCTCTGAGACGGAGGGCCAGCCAGCCATGACCTGCGCTCTCCATACAGCACGGTGTTGCCTGCCACTCGCCAGGGCCCCCGAAGGCACATGGCATCACACATGCTAGCTACCATCAGTGCCTTTTATTGCCGTGGGGTTGTGACCACTCAGAGTGACGACAGGAGCAACAGGTAGATTAAAAAACCATGGCTGGGAAGTTCTTGTGAGGAGAGGGACCAGGCGGACTCAGAACCTGACGAAGGTAGCGTCGATCTGCCGAACAGACGGCAGGGCCAGCATGACCTTCCGCCGGTACTGTGGGTCCTTCTGCAGGGGGTTGCGCTCCAGGTACACAGTCTCCAGGCTGCGGGCGCCCTTTAGCTCGTCCAGGTCACTCCAGCTTTCCAGGAGGTTGTCGTTCATCTGGGGACAGACGATCAGTAAGACCCTTCCACCTGGCACCCGACTCCAAGGTGCAGGTCCCTTTAGCCCCTCCTGCCCCCTGCTGCCCAACCTGGCTACCTCTCAGCATGGGGGGTAGGTTCCTTCACACTAGACTGGGCCACAAGCCTCCTCCCCAAGCACAGGACTCCATACTATACAGACAAGATCAGTATTATTCCCGAGGCCAGGACTGTGCCCCAACAGTGACACAGGTCAGAAGCCACCCTCCTGAACCCAGGGGTTCTGCCTGCCACCACTGGTCCCTGGGGACACCCACTTCTGGGGCTGCTTCAGGTTGGGACACCAGGTGTGATGACATAAGGGTATGAGACAGTAGAATCTTTGTTTTTTTGAGACAGGGTTCAGGCTGACCATGAACTCACAATGTATCCAGGATGGCCTCGAATTTGCATCAATCCTCCTGCCTCAGCCTCCTGAGTGCTAGGATTACAGGCCTGGGCCACTATAACCTACTGGAGTCTGTTTTTTGTGGTACTGGGGGTGAAACCTCTGCACTGAGCTATCAACCCCCCCCTTTTTTTTTTTAAGACAGGCTCTCACTTTGTGGTTCGGGCTGGCCCTGAGCTCAGCCTCAAACTCACATCACAGCAATCCTCCTGCCTCTGCCTCCTGAGTACTGGGATTACAGGTGTGAGCCACCACACCGGGCATTGTGGTATGTGGTACTGGTTGCTGCTGGGGTGAGTCTCCACGCCCAGTGTTGTATGTGGTTACCAGGGAATCGAACCCGGGCCTTTGCGCTTGCAAGACAGGCAAAGGAACCACTGAGCTAACTCTCTGGCCCTGACCAACCCCTTTTTGACATAGGGTCTTGCTAATTTTCAGAGGCTGGTCTGGAACTTGTGATTCTACTGCCTCAGCTTCCGAGTGCTGGGACTACAGTGTGTGGCACCTCTGTAGGTGTGTGTACCTAACAGTGGGTGCAAAGTCTGAATGGCAGGTGAGCTACCCACACCACTGCACCACATCCCGCTGCCAAAGGCCTCCTCTTACTGGTTCTGCAGCTGCATGACGAACACAAGTAGGCTCCAGAGTGGCCGTAATGCACATGTATACGCCTCCTCTGGGTCCAAAGTCTCTTAGTCAAGTAACAGTTCTGGGGCCTGAGCAGACAGGCTGGGCTTTCCAGATGTTCAAGAACCCTGCCTTAGGGTACAGTGGGGCTGACAGAAATCCTGACCAGGATCCGCAACTTGCATGGATGCAGCAGTGTGGTTTGCACCGAGGAGCCCAGACCTTCACATGACTGGTCCTGCTGCACCGAGACTCCCGGGACAAGGCCTTATTCGCAGGATGTGCTCAGCTAAAACGCAGCCAATGCCGCGGTGTGAGACTCACCCAGAACTCCTGCAGCTCTGTTAGGTGGCTGATATTTTCAATCTTTTTGATTCTATTTGATGCAATGTCCAACATCGTAAGTTTGTTCTAAAATAAGAAAATAAAAGTTCTCCTGGATTACTACCGCTCTGCGGGACTTTGTGGCTGTGGGACGCGTGGCAATGCCTTCAGGGGAGGGCTGTGGGAAGCGTACTCAGTGGTCACACAAGGAGCCAAGGAGGCATCCAGCATGTCACCATCTACATGAGGTTCCTTTCCTCAGGGATGAGGAACCTGGAGCTCCAGGAGGGAGCAACAGTCCTGGGCACACAGCAGGGCTGGGAGCTGACCTCACAGAAGGCCTCCATCTGGGATGAGGACACAGGGCCATATGAAGCCCCACCGGGACTACAGCAATGAGTCACCAAGGACCATGTCCTGGCAAGGGATAGCGCACACCCAGTAGCACACATCATGCTTATGATCTCAGCAGGTGCAGGTGAGACCCTCCGACACTCATCAGGGGTAAACCTGGGAAGTTGTTCCAAAGCTTAGAGGATTTCAGGATTTAATAAGGATAACTACGTGGTGGAAATTACATCTGCCATAGTTTCTGCAGCTTGCCCCGGTGTTTTATCACCCAGCAAGTTTTTCTAAACTCCAAGGGAATCCCCCACCCAACCCCTTCTGCACTTCCCAAGGTCCCTACTTCTATTTTCTACAAGGTCCTGACATTCTTATTCCAAGTCCTCCCATATTGAAAGAGAAAGTTTACAAAGTCTTAGCAAAACAGAAATTAAACTTATAGACACACATGGTGCCCACCAATGGCTCTGCAGCATCAAAGGCTCTGTGGCCATGGACTCTGCAGCCATGCCACACCCCGCATAGGGCACAGGTGCCCTAAGCACTGACCAGAACACGGACAGGTACAGCGTGCAGGCTACAAGGTCACTGTGAGGTGCCCTGTGACACAGGGTCCAGGCTCACAGCTGAGCTGGGTCCTGTGGACCACCCCATCTCATCACCTGCCACATCCATTAGAGCAGTGAGAGCTGCAGTGTGCTGGCAGTTCAGGGCTCAGAGTGCAAAGCACCTGAGAACTGCAGAGAAGGGGGCTGTGGGCAGCCCATGGACACAGAGTGTGTCCTGTACTGGCCACCTTCTGTGCAAGCCCGGAAGTGGGTGAAGCAAGTGTGTTCTATAGTGGCAGATTTGAGGCGTGTGAGGTCCAAGTGAAGGTGCAGCCCTGGGCACGTGCGAGTGGTGGTGCTGCCTGTCAGGCCTAGACCCTGCCTTCCTAGTTTAGAGATTCACTCACTCACACTCACAGTTCCTCCTGTGGTTTTTAGGAAAAGCTAGATATGTTTGCAAGGGCACTGAAAAGCAAAACAATAAACTATGTAGAACAATGTAAAGGAAAAAAAGAACAGGGCAGGGTCGACTGTAGCACCAGTAACAGCTGGTCAGGGCCCGACTGCTCTGGACCACAGTGAGAAGAGCCAGCTCCAAACAGGGAGTGCCTGGGGTAGGGGCACTGGTGGGTCAGCAGAGCTGGGCCAGTGTGTAGGCCACTCGGGGAAAGGGACATATCCTTACCTCCTAGCACAAAAATAAACTCTCAACCAATTAAGAAATAAAACATGCAAGAAAATGATATTGTTTTGATTTCTGGTAGAGAAAAATTCCAGAAGAATCGCCATCACATTGAGCTATGTCCCTAGACTGGTAAGTCATATTTCAATGATATAATTACCTCTAACACAACACTTTTTTTTTTTTTGCAGTGCTGGGGACTGAACCCTGTTGGCCCTTGTGCTTGCAAGGTAGATGGCAGTGCCACTGAGCTAAATCCTTGGCCCCTCAACGCAGTTTTTTGTTTTGCTTCAGAGGCCTGGGAATGATATGGTACTTAACTGTGATTGTGAAACAGTGATCGGCCAGCCTGGCAGATCGGCACTGTGTCTCTCCTCCTCCTGAGGCCTGCTGGACCCTGCTGTGGGGGCGCTGGGCTCCTGGGGAGGGGCTGTCTCAACTTGTTTTCAGGTGGTGAACACCTGGTTTTGTAAACTCTGGATTTTTTTCCAGTATTGGGGATTGAACTCAGGACCCTGTACTTGCCAGAAAGATGCAACACCACTAAGCTACATCCCTGGTCCTGAAAACTCTTAATTCAACTGTGAGGTTGGAGCCAAGTGACCAAACTTCCCACATGCAAATCTAACTTTCCTCAAATATTCCACAGATGTTGGTGAAATGATATTCAGACTGCAGTTTCAGAACAAATCACTAATGGTAACCAGCTCACTGAGTTGAGGCACAAAGCCCAAAGGGACTTGTACTGAGACTGAGATGCTTTGTTTATGATAATAAAAAGTAACCTATTTGGCTACCTTTGCTGGCAATTAACAAAACAACAACAACAAAAAAGCCCAGTAAAATTGAATGAGAAAAAAATCCTTTTTTTGCCTTAAGCCCTACACTGAGTAAAAGCAGACCAAGCTGGAGGCTGCTGCTGGGAAGGAAGCCTGGGCACTGGGCCCCATCTGAGCATAGGCCCTTTCTCAGTGCCGAGTCAGCTACTGAAAAGGCAGACGAGGAGCTGGGATTCTGACTCTGCCTCCTTCAGAGCAGCTGTGGCCCTACCCCAGGCAAGGAAGTTCAGTAGCTTGGTTTCCCAGATCTTCCAAAGGCCCACAGCGCATGATGGATGCACATAGCACCTTGCCCAGCAGGGTACCCATGGACTGTGGCTGGCATTCTGCGTGTGCCCCATCTGCCCCCAGGATACACCTGTTGGAGTAGGGTCTACCTAAGGCCAGCCCTGGAGAGGGCATGTTATTTTACTCCCAGTCTGGCACCCTTGCTGTCCCACACTGAGTCTTACATTGTTCTCCAGGCCCTCGATGACCTCGATGCCATTGTGGCTGAGGTACAGCTCCCGTAGGTTCACCAGGTTCTGCAGACCCTCGATCTTTGTCAGCCGGTTGCTCTGCAAGAGGAGGGTCACATGTCAGGGCTGTGCAGAGGGAGGAACAGAGCACAGGCAGGAGCTGGGGCTTCTCTCATGGACCCTGAGAACAGGGCTTTCATCTAGACCCTCCCCCAGAGCAAGGCTTGTGCAAAAAAAGGATTTAGCTCAGTGGTCCCAGCGTCTGCCTGGCAAGCGCAAGGTTCCCAGTTCAATCCCTGGTAAGCATACACCACAATGCTGGGTGTAGTGACTCACGCCTATAATCCCAGCACTTGGGAGGCAGGAGGATTGCTGTGGGTTCCTGGCTTGCCTGAGCTACATAGTGAGGTCAGGGCCAGCTTGAACTACAAAGCAAGAACTTGTCTCAAAAAAAAGG
>PVIR01031191.1:0-19649 GCA_004026965.1 Petromus typicus | reverse complement strand
CCATTTAGATAACAATTAGTTTTTTTGCTTAGACATACTTGTGCTTTGAAAACCCATCTTTAATATTTGTACATGGCTTCTGAAGTAGGTACTGAAGTAGCTGAAGTAGCTGTCAGCACTTATACTCACTGGCATAGCTCTTTTGGAGTCCCAGAGCCACTATGGTGTCAGTGGAGTCTGTTTTGGTGCCCTAATTGTTTTCTTTGAGACAGGGTCTCATTTTGTAGTTCAGGCTGATCCTGAACTCAGCCTCAAACTCAGAAATCCTCTTGTCTCTGCCTCCCCACTGCTAGGATTACAGGTGTGAGCCACCAGGCCTGGCACTGTGGTATGTGGTACTGATCGCTGGTGCGCAGGAGTCACCACATGCGGCATTGTTGTATGTGGTTCCCGGGGATGGGGGGTAGAATCCAGGACCTTGCGCTTGTAGGGCAGGTGTCGGAACCACTGAGCTAAATCCCTGGCCCATTGGTATGCTAATTTTACAATATTCCATGGTACCCTGTAAGCCATGGAAATATATATTTTGGTCCATGTCTGTATCAAAAAGGAAAGCTTTCCCCAATTTTGAGAAATTATACCCTTTTGAACCTTTGATTTTAGATAATTGTGTTTATTGTAAAGAATTATCCATAATGTTATAAATAAGCAACACTCCTTTTTCAAGTTTGCTTTGGTAGGCAGGAGAACTGAGGATTGAATGCCTAGCTTTATCCTGAGCTACTTTCCTAGCTTTTTTAAATTTTATATTCTGAGACAGAGTCTTGCTAAACCCTAAATTGTCAAGTTGGGCTTGAACTTTGTTTCTTTCTGTCAAAGCCTTCCAGAGTGCTGAGATTATAGCTACATGCTAGTTCTTTTCTTTAGTTTTATGAAAGACATTTTTTTAGGGTTTTAAGTTTGAATTCAACATTATTTGTGAAAATATGGATTATAATAATCGGCTGCCAAAGGTGGGAAAACAAAGTAGATAGAACCAAGATTGCACAGAATGCAATTTAGGAACTTACAGGCAGAAGAAGTCTCAGGTGGCAGCAACACAGGAGGCAGAAGGAAGTGGTTTAAAGGCTAAGCTAGACAAGTGTGACCCCTAGAGCTGGAATGTACCTGGGCTTTCTCAGTAAACAAGAAAGCAAGCAAACAAACACTATCAATATGACAAATGTTAGTTAAGAAACAGTCCTGGCCTCAGTGGCTGGGTGCCTATCCTACAGGGCAGTGATGACAAACAGCTGGCTGTAACACCTGTGCCATAGGTCTGCTACCACTGCATAGTCTTGGGATGTCTTCCAGGGTCATCTGTCAAGCATGGTGACTTTTAGAACTAAGAGAGCTGTGTTATATGAAACTGAAATCCTGCAGTAGCAATGAAAGAAATCTCACTTCTTAAACCCAATATGTCTAAGTTGAATTTTCTCTTTCAAACATGAGCTTTTCAGTATCTTCTTTCCTGGTGGAATATTCCCTACCCTCTGAACCCCAAGTTCCTAGGTCAAAATTTCTCTCATTCCCTCCTCTTACTTTCCCAGTTGATCTCCATGGTCTGTCAAATGACTCTTAAATGGCTTTCTCTTTTCTTCTCTTTCTGTGTCCATTACCTCTTCTGCAGTCCAGATCCTTACAATTTCTTGTCTTGATATTTAAGAGCCTTTTAAGTGTCCTCTTAGCTTATGTCCTCACATCTGCCTCCTTTCCTGGGCCCTCTCAAGCCAGCATGTGTTGTGTCTCTGTTTTTTGTTTTTTTTTTTTTCTTTTAGGTTTTTGGAGACAGGGTCTCGCTTTGTGGTTCAGGCTGGCCCTGAGCTCAGCCTCCAACTCACATCACAATCCTCCTGCCTCTGCCTCCCGAGTGCTGGGATTACAGGCGTGAGCCACCACGCCCGGCACTGTGGTATGTGGTACTGGTGCTGCTGGGTGTGGGTCTCCACGCCCAGTATTGTTATGTGGTTACCGGGGAATCGAACCCGGGTCCTTGCGCTTGCGAGACAGGCGCCGGAACCACTGAGCTAACTCCCCGGCCCCCTGTTGTGTCTCTGTTTAAACCTCAGCTTGAGCAATTTCTCTCCTTTAGAAGAAATTTCCGTTAAAATTTTTGGCAAAATATTCAGATCATAAAATGTATTCTTTTCACCATTTAAAAATATACAGATGAGCAGTATTATGTACAAACTCATTGTGCAGCAATCTCCAAAACTCATCTTATAAACCGAAATTATATCCATTAAATGTCCTCACATCCCTCCATCCCCAACCCAGCCAATCACCATTCTACTTCCTGTCACTATGAATTTGAGTGTATGATGTAACTCATGTAAATGAAGTCATACTATGTGTGTGTGTGGGGGGTGTGACTGTTACATTTCAGTTAGCACAGGATGTTAAGGTTCATCCTTCCTTTAGTATGTGCCAGAACTTCCTTCCTTTTCAAGGCTAATAGAAAAGAAAATTTGGGTGGGGAATGTAGGTTAGTGGTGTGGAGCCTGGCTGGCAAGTACAAGGTCCTTAGTTAAGTTCCCTGGTACTGGAAAAAAAAATTATAGCACAATACACAAGGTCTCCTTGGTGCTATTTCTGTAGCTTCTCCTGCAGACTCTGTTGTATACTTGCCGGCTCCTTCGCTTCACTCTCGGCCTGTTTGCAGTACCCCACAGAGTTCAGCGGCCAGGGCCTCTAAGCAGGAGTTTTCTCTGACAAGAATCCATCTCCTTCCCTCCCCTGGGAGCCCCCCTCCCATCCTCCTCTCCTTGCCTGTCCTCCTTTGCCCACTCTTCTCCTCCTTCCCCTTCCCTCCCCCCTGCCTCCCCTCCCTCTTGCTCCTCTAGCCGTCTCCTTCTGTCTCCTCTGCTCATCTGGCTTGTACTTAGTGTCCTCAGTAACAAGCAAATATCCACGCAGCGATCTATTTTAATATTTTGAAATAGGTTTATAAGGATTTTTCTGCACCATTTTCTCCCTGATGGGATTTGAATCTCTCATTAGTATAATTTAACTGCTTTACTATTGCTGGCCAAGAGGGTCATGCCTTGATTTACCCACTATTAACAACAGGCTTCTCCTGCCTCTAAGCATGATGGAATGACTCACCCCAGAGTTTTCTTCCTATCATAAACAACTGGAGGAGTGGATGGATATATGGACATCTCTTGTTGGCTTGGTCCAAGGGGAGTGGAGGACGGTGGTTCCTGAGAAAGGAAGCAAGGAGTGAGAGTCATGTCCGCCCAGATTTCTGCTTCGGGTCACTGTGCTT
The DNA here is from genome assembly GCA_004026965.1 of Petromus typicus. Classification (NCBI taxonomy): domain Eukaryota; kingdom Metazoa; phylum Chordata; class Mammalia; order Rodentia; family Petromuridae; genus Petromus; species Petromus typicus. Next base: position 16,402 of record PVIR01031191.1, on the reverse strand, counting down.
TCTAGTTCCAGTAGAGGCTGAGGGAGCCCAACCTCAGTATGAAGACTGAACTGAGCAATTCTCCCACCTTTGATGCATTCCACGGTGTCCATCTTCTCAATCTTCTTCTCCTGGCTATTCAGCTATATAAGAAGACACCTTATAAATTGGTATTAAACTTACTTAAAACCCGTTTTCCATCTGGCAGAGTGGACACATACAAACTCTTCTGAGTGGTGCTATCGGTCTTCTGTCTTTCTGGCCACCCAGGATGCAGTTAAGTTGGTGCTAGACTCTTCTGCAGAACCACCTGTAAACCAGGATACATCTTTTTCTCTTCCCATTTCATTTTCTGCTAAAGAACAAGAACCTAATCACAAACACATAAACACTCTATAGGAAGGAAAATGAGAAAGCCTTTGCTTTCTAATTTAACTCTGCTCTAGTCAACATGCACTTGAACATTTCATTCTTTTGAAATTTACTGACATGCCATGACGTTGGTGGTGAGGTTTCCTCAGACCCTTGTAAAGAATCTGTTGTGATCGTGGACGGTGGAGTGTTCTGCTGACAGCCAAGGTGTTGGAGAGATTCTTAGTTGATTCAGATCAGTTAAGACTTGCTTTTTTGTTTTATCAATTTGCCATGAGAGGGGTGTTATATTTCTAAGATGATTGAAAATTTACTTATTTCTTCCTCTAATTCTCTCATTTTCTATTTCATGCGTTTTGTCTCTGTGATCAGGTGCACACACACTTTTGGCTTTTTGTCTTTGTGATACATTGAATACTTTCATTAAACGTTATGAAGGGTTTCTCATCTGTGGTGGCTTCTGCTATTAGAGCTAGTTTGATGTTAACACAGTCACTCTAACGTTCTTACGCTTGTTATTTGCATTACATATTTTTCCATCTCTGTCAATAGCAGTATGTTTATCATTGCGTTTACAATGTCAAAGCAGTGGCTTACACTGTCCCACGGCTCTAGCGCATTCGGCCCATCCTCAGGGATGGCTGGTGGGCGCGAGTCTGCACGATGGCATTGCTGGATATGGTGCCTGGGGATCAAATCTGGGCCCTTGCGCATGCAAGGCAGGCGCTGGAACCACGGAGCTAAATCCCCGGCCCAACATCGGATGCATATTTAAAATTAATATCATGCCATTTCCTATAAATTTAAGAAATGTTTTATATTATAATATGTACACTCTTGATCCTTTGGCTATTGTCACTTATTTTCTTAATGTTATAATCCACATTGTGCAATATATTTTGTTTTAAGCAGTCAACTATTTTAAATATGATTAGGACAAAATAAATTCTGAATCTTTTATGATTGTCCACATACAGTATTTATCATTTGAAGTACTCTTTATTCCTTTTTATCTTTGGTTTTCAGCAGTTTGATTCCAACATGGCAAGGTAATGTTTTCTTGGTATTTATCTTGCTGGGTATTGCTAAATATCTTGGACGTGTGGTTGTCACCAAACTGAGGAACTGTCAGCCGTTATTTATCCAGTGTTTGTCTACTCCGGTGCCCCTCTCCTCCCCCTCTTCCTCTGCCTCTCTCTCCCCCACCATGGGGGAGCCCCCAAATAGACTTCTGAGCACAACCAAACAATCAGGACCTACAGCTCTCCCACTGCTCTCACGCATTTGGCCCATTCTCAAGAAGTAAACATAAAAGCGTTGTAATTTGGAAGTGATTAAAGGCTAGTTCTTTGCACGAAAAAGTTGATTTTAAAAAACTGCTTAAAGCAATCCAGCAGTCCTGAAGAGGTGTCAGAAGTCACTCACTCTTGGTGGTGCTGGGTCCTGTCCTGTGCCCGCAAGGGTGGCCACATGGAGCAGTAAATTAAGATCAAAGCAGCCAAGAAAAAAAGACTCACTTTGAACTGAGGTAGACACCAAGCATCACCAGAAAAGTCTTCCCCCTCCCTTGCCTCCCATTTCCTCCAGCTTCTTTTTGCCGTGGTGGGGACTGAGCCCACGGCCTCATGCGGAGCCCTCTTCCAGTCTCTTTCTGTTCTGACTTTGAGATGGGCTCTTGTTCAGTTTCCCAAGTTAGCTTCCTGCTCAGCTTTCAAGCGGCCGCATTCCAGGAGTGCGCCACCACACATGGCCAAAAACACCCTCCTTCTCAGTGGGTTTTTAATTACTACTTCCCTTTCGCACTTTCCCGTTTTAAAACTGTATTCTTCAACCATGAATGTTTGTTTAAATATACTTACCAAAGGGAGAGAGAAATTCCTCTTCATGGTAGGGTACCTTCATGGTCATTCCTCCTATCTTCATGGTAAAAGTTTTCTCTTGCTTACAATCTAATGAGAAAAACATTTCTGACTCAAATCTACGGAAGGCAAGCACATGGATTAGATTAGGTTTTGAAATAAACCTTGCTGTGTGGCGGCGGTGGCGTGGGGGTGGGGGATACACACATTCAGGCCCTTTTAACATCAAAACAATTAGAAACATTTGTAAGCCACTCCGAGCCCCACAGCACAGATGGCCTGGTCTTTGAGCAGTCCCCATGTGGCCCCAGATCCCTAAACTGGCCCTGTGCGGGACTGCTGAACCCTTTCCCACCTCCTTCCCATCTACTCCTCACCTCCGGCTCTCCATATTTTACGATGGAAGTTTCTTATGGAGGTAGTAAGCTTTTCATCTACGGTTTTTTCTGATCAAAATTTGCAGCGGCTTTGGGTTTCATATTTTACTGAGTGCAGCAGGCTGGCCTGAAAGGCTGCTAGGAACGGAGTCCCAGGTATGCGGCAGGGCCATGCAACCGCTGTCTGTCCTGGCAGAGCTTGGAAACCTAACCAGATTCTCAGTCACCACCTCTCTGTTTAGGACCCGTAATTCCTGTCACCTAGCGCTCACTGCAGTCTGGCCTTGTCAGATTACCACGACATGACATCCTAGGGCTGCACTGCTCAAGGTTTAGATTCAGGTAGTAGTTATTGATTCTGTCCTTGGCTTTTTCAGATACATTCTTTCACATGCTGATAATTTAGCCAATGAGTATTTTAGAAATAAAGAAGAGGGAATTAAGCCTCCTGGATATTAAGTGACGTGTTCATTTAGGTTTACACAGTGAGTTCATGGTAGGAGCAGGGCTTGGATCAGGTTTCTTATTCCACAGCCTTATTTCTTGTATGTCTACCACTGTTAATTTGCTGAATTACAGGTGTTTATTGAGCTTTTACTATAGGTCATGCACTAATCTAAGTGCTAGAGATACGGGGTGAGTGGACACAAGACTTTGCTTCCTGAGACCTCTATGCAAAGAAGGCAGACAAGGAACAGCTTAAATGCACATAATTACCAGTGTGAAGAATAATGCCATAATGACACTTCTCTTTCAGGAGAAAGATATAATCTTATTATCACATAAAACTAAGATCATTAGTCCTAGAGATTAGTAAGGTTCTTAGCTATTATATCTAGTGGATGATGTGAGGATTGTTCATAAACATTAGTAAATGAAGATTATAACCAAGAAACTAATCTAGAAAATTCACCCATCCCTCATAAAGAATTTTAAATATGATAAACTGGTCAGTTTAGGAAGTAGTGCTAATCTGTTGCTCTTTTGTGGACAGGAAAATATTTCAAGTGCTTTAAGCATGTGACCATGTGACATATTAAACATTTTGCATCTTTGCCTCTAGATAAATGGAAATTTTTTTTTTTTTTAGATAGGAACTCACTTTTGTAGTTCAGGCTGGCCCTCAGTTCAGGGATCCAGCAATCCTCCTGCCTCTGCCTCCCAAGTGCTGGGGTTACAGGCGTGAGCCACCACACCCAGCACTGTGGTATGTGGTTCTGATTGCTGGTGGGTGTGAGTCTCCTCGCCCAGCATTGTTATATGTGTTTTCCGGGGATCGAACCCAGGACCTTGCACTTGCAAGGCAGGCACCTGAACCACTGAGCTAAATCCCCGGCCCCTGGCAATGTTTTTTTTAAAAAAAGAACAAAGATATGCATCTCTGCTCTTGACTTAGCTTTTGAGCCATGCAGGCCTAATGAATGTGCTATTTTAAAATAAGTTTGTGCACATGCCTTTCTGGCAGTCACTGGTTTATTTATTTTAGCTTGATTGTGGTCCTGGTCCTTCTAAAAGCAAAATCTGGGTGTCAGTTAAGGCGAGAGTACCTGAGCCTCTTCTGAGGTCTCGGCATCTTTCTTTGGACCCCATGAGGTTTACTGAAAACAGAGTGCCCCGGTTTCCTCCACCGAGACATCTTTGGCTGCGATTTCCCCCAGCTGGGATTTGCCGGAAGGCAGAGCCGCGCGAAGACCCTCCCGTGCCCTCTCCAGGAGCCTGCGGGCGTACTGCGGGTCCTCTTGACACTGCTCCTCTCCTGACCACCTGCGTCTGGAATGTCCTCCTCCCTGTGCGTGCCTGGCGACCTCTGTGTTTCACTCGGATGCTGCCACCTTCAGAAGGTGCCCTGTGCCCGTTGTGTCCCTGCCGAGAGGCGAATCCTTTCCTTCCGTTTTGGAGCTGTGCAGGGGGGCGCAGCTGCAGTGGCAGCGTCTGCCACTCCTGGCTTCCGCTCCTCAGGGTCACCTCGATGATCATGCAGCCCCCTCCGAGCCTCAGCGATCAGCACAGGCAAGACTGCTCGAGAAGAGAGTTTTCAGTCAGTCCGAGCGGTGTGAGTCTGAGATGACAACTCAAGGTGAACAGGATCAGCACTTAAATACTAAAAGGCTCTGTCTAGGAAGAGAGTGACGGGGGAAAAGTGAGCCATCTGTCCAGAGGCCATTAAATCGGAAAGAAGGACCCACCGCGACCAGGGCCACTACTAAAATAAATGACTTACTTACTTTGCTTACTTTTTTACTAAAGTAAATGGCTTACTTATTTGTAATAAGTTACAAATAACTTGTTAATACTGCTGGGGAACCGGTCTCCCCAAGAAGCCGGGTGTGACTTGGTGTGTGCCGGCCAGGCTTCCTGCCCCTGTCTTGTGGTAGCAGGTCCTCCCTGGGGAATCTGCTCCTTCACATAGCTGCTGGCGCAGTGGAGGCATGTGGTTATGGGGGGCTGATCTTCTGCTGTCCGGGGCCGAGTTGCTGCAGCGCTAGGGGGCTTCGGAATGTGTGTCTGTGTCGGTAAACATGGAGTGCTGGCGAGGGGCTGCGGAGAGAGCCGGTGCAGTTCTGAGTCCCCTCAGCCCGTGTCTTGAGCTACTTATCTCTTCCATTTGGCTGTTCCTGAGTTGTGCTGTTTAGAATAAACTGGCGAATGTACTTAAAGTGAGTTCTGGGAGGCATTCCAGCAAGCAGCGGGAGGAGAGGAGGGAGGGATGGGAACCCTGATCGACACAAGTTGATCAGAGGTGAACTTGGTGTTACCAGACAAGCTGCCTCTGAAAGCGGCTCACCAGCTAAGTGCCACAGCTTCTGGGTTGCTTGCCTCTTTCCCTGGAGTTAGATTCCAGATCCTCCTCGTCTCAAATAAAGAACTGAACAAAACGAACAGAAAAGCATGGCAAACTTTGAGAAAGTGATAGTGACCAGCGGGAAAGAAATGAGCTCTGCAGAGTGAGCTTGGGTTTAGAAAAGAGAAAAGGAGGCTAGAAGCAAGAATAAAAGCACGTGCTGCGTCTTGGGAACACAGAACAGGCTATCATGGAAGGTTACTATAGTAAGCTCTGCACGGGATTGATGTGTCCTTTACAGTCTAAATCTTGAGGAGACCCATGAGACCCCACGCTGAGACCCCACGCCTCCGGCTGACCTCAGAGCATCCTGCTGAAAACTCGCTCGAGTACTTGGTGAAGTCCACGCGCAGAGCTTTGGGGACTGCTCTTCATGTGGTGTCTGGTGTCCTGTGATGAACAGGGCACGCGTACTGCCTCAGCCGACTAGGCCGTGTCTTCACTGAGAAGAATACTGAGTCTGAGGGAAAGTGTTGACTGAAAAGTATGACGAATGTTTACAAATTTAAAAGTTCACACTAAAAGATACATTGTTCTTAATTCCCTCAAAATATTCCCTTTGGTTTGAACACATTTGTCCTACATTCTTGCCACTTTCGGAAGAGTTCTTGAAGTCCTCTTTTATGAACGCCTTTATGAGAGTGATTAAAAAAAAAATCCAAGGAATGCTGCTGCCAAGTGCCATTGAAGGGAAGGTAAAAGCAGTGTGGTGTGTGCCCGTGGACTTCATCAGCCAGATTTGGTACCGACCACTTCTGGGTCTTCCTCAAAGTCATGACCATAAGTGGTAAACATTTGGAATCAATTCAAGACTTCTACTCAACAAAAGACACTCACAAAAATAAAGATGCTCACAAAAAACTTCTACAACTGCTTCAGAAAGAGGCAAGAATGACATATGTTTGGCATGGCATGGTTGGATAGTGGTTAGTGGGCTCTTCAGTGCGAGGTCTTTAGGTCATGAGGTGTACATCCAAAAGGCACTGTGGGAACTGGGTCTGTTTTCTTTTTTATTTTTGCTACTTGGCTTGATTTGCTGCCTTGCTAGAAGTCCAACCCATCATGGCTTGGAACCTCTCAAATGAAGTAAAAATAACCCTTATCTTTATAAGTTGATCGTCTCAGGTATGTTTTAGTGATAGAAAGTTGGTTGGCACAAATTCTCTTTCCATTCTTTTAGGACAGACTATATAAAATTGCTCCTCCGAAGATCTAAAAATATTGAATACTAGTATTTTTATGGTCAATCTAATAGAAAAGTCAACCTGATAAAATAATTGTCTTTATGCCTTAGTATATCAGCTTCTGCTGACGCCCCAGCCCTAGCCCCCCTTCTTTATATACTGTTGAATAGCTCAAGGTTCATACCTGGGCTGACCACCCCCTTCACATTCTTCTGAATGAGGTGGGCCACTGGCCTTGATGTTCTAGGTCTTTGGAGCTACTTTATTATTATTATTATTTTTTGACAATCAGTAGAAAAGTAAAAGATGCTTAGAACCTAATCTTATTTTACCTCAGTTTTCCTCCCTATTTCAACTAGCCTTTATCAAGATAGCGCAGATGTTTTATATCTTTTCTCTCCATGTGGTGACTTTCCCTTTATTATTCCTTCACTCTTTCTAGCCTCATTGCTTGTTTAGTATTCATGACAAAAAGGAGATTGAGAAAAAACTATCTTTTCCATCAAGGGACAAACATAAGAAGTAATTAAAATGTCATAACTACTGTGTTTTTTCAAGTCTCTGTTTAGGAGGCAGAGCCCTTAGAAGAAATATTGTATTGCTGTATCATTAGTTTTTATCTTAATGCTAATAAGTGAATAAAAGTACTTCCTTTGAGAGTTGATATTGACAGTAGGAGAAAAGAAATATTGAGGGCAAAAGTATCTATGATCAGTATCGTGGTTTGGATCTAAAATGTCCTCAAAAAGCTCCCTGTGTTCAGAATTGGGGCTTTTGGTAAATGATTGGACCTTGAGGGCTCTAACTCCATCACTGATGGATTTCTAATTTAATGACATTAACAGGAAGTAATGAGGACTTTGAAGTGGTGTCTAGTTAACGGGAGTGAGTTGTGGGAGATTGTACCTTGTCCTTGGCTCCTTCCGCTCGGGTGTCCTCCGGCTCTGGCCTGCCACCAGGTGAGCTTCTCTGCTTCCTCACAGGCTGTCCACCGTGGTGCTCTGCCGCCCAGTCCAGAAACACCTGCGCCCAGTGACCACGGAGTCCGTGCTCTGAAACCGGAAGCCAAGTGAGTATTTCCTCTTTCCCGTTGACTCACTTTTTTGTGAGAGAGGCATTTTGTTACAGAGGTGGAAAGCTGATTAACACATTTAAGAAAGGTAGAAATTAGAGATTAGGGAAAGAAACTTAATCACCTTCTTATTAAAGGTACTGAGTGGGGGGGCCGGGGAGTTAGCTCAGTGGTTCTGGCGCCTGTCTCGCAAGCGCAAGGACCCGGGTTCGATTCCCCAGTAACCACATAACAATACTGGGTGTGGAGACCCACACCCAGCAGCAACCAGTACCACATACCACAGTGCCGGGCATGGTGGCTCACGCCTGTAATCCCAGCACTCGGGAGGCAGAGGCAGGAGGATTGTGGTGTGAGTTTGAGGCTGAGCTGAGGGCCAGCCTGAACCACAAGGCGAGACCCTGTCTCCAAAAACCTAAAAAAAAAAAAAAAAAAAAAAAAAAAAAAAAAAAAAAAAAAAAAAAAAGGTACTGAGTGGGCTTGACTGTTGTTACGATTCTTGTTTTCCACTTGCATCCAAACGGTATAGGATCAACCGTATTTATTTATGAGAGTGTTCTACTATGAGCTGCTTCAGAATTCAATTGTTTTATTTTCTAGTAAGCTAAGTCAAAACTTTTTCCATCCCCTGACATGTCAGTGGTAAGAATGCTTGATTTTCCTGAGATTGTTTTATTATAGACATGCTTTCTGTGCATTGTCTGGCCTGTTTTTGTCTAGAAAAGTCAGTCCATTCAGATTTTTAAATGTGAGAGAACCACGACTGATTTTATGATCTTGGGAGGGGAGCACTTTGAGAAAAATCTCAGGGGCAGTGCCTTAGTAATTTTTCCTGAAACAAAATACTCAACACACAAGTTAAAGGGAAAAAAGTTTACTTCAGCTCTACAGTTCATAGAGGTTTCAGTGCATAGTTGACTGGCTCCGAGGCAGGGTGGCACAAGGCAGAGGGGCATAACAGAGGAGAAATAGTTCATGGTAAGCAGGTAGAAGACAGTGAAGCAGCAAGCAGAAGCAGCAGCAGCCTTTCTCTCCTGTTTATTCCTTCCAGACTACCTACTTTTTTGGTGGAGCTCCCCATACCCAGGTTGGGTCTTTTCCATTATCCACACCAAGAACTGTACTAAATCAATCATTGGACTAATTTAGTAATCACACACCTGTAATCCCAGTCTCACACACCCTATACCAGCTGCTTTCAAAACTCCCCCCACCCAGGGATATGAGGCAACATCTAGATACAAAACATAACAAGGATGTGTATATGTGAAGTCTTTAGCTTCTCCATTTTTAAAAATCTTAGTTTGATACCTTCGTTGGGAAATAAACATAAGTTTATTCATGTGCTGGGATCTTCACATGCTGAGAAATACATAACATCCCCCAAACTCCTCACAGAAGTAACATCAGGTTGTTTTTCATGGCAGAGAACAAATGATCTCACAAATAAGAAGAAAGACAGAGTATGACCTGCCCGGGAATCCCTGCTTTGTTCCCGTGGGAAAGAGACATCTCCTTGTTCAAGTGCAAGGGGATGATGAATTGCTTGGGGAAATGAAGAACCATGAGTTCCACTGCAGAGTGCATAAGAAAATCACGGTCAACGCCATGGTCAAGCTTGGATTTCAGTTCAGTCTGTATGACACGCTAGCAAATTGCTTACCTCTTTCTCGGTTTCAGTTTCTTCATGAATATGCAGGCAGTTGCATATCTCACGGAGATGTAAAAAGAGCCTTGTGCCTCATCTGGACAGTAGGAAGGGCTCAGTGGATGTTAATTCCTTTTATTTTTTTCTTACCCTCATCCTATTTTTGTTACAGATGCTGATTTTCTTAGCAAAAAATAAAGCTAACTTCAGATAAATGGTAAAGCCAAATGTATGAGATATTATTTCCTCAGAATGCACACCCCCCGAAATGGCCTTGGCCATTTCCTGAGATCTAGAAGATGCACGACAGAGGAGAAGTCATTCCTGTGAGCAGGAAGAAGACAGTGAAGGTTCATGCTATCAACTCCCTCCTGAGTGAGCTTAGAGTGGTGTCTCTTTAGGCTGGTGGTACCATATCCTATAGGAACTAGTTTTCACAAATGCTGTAAGTTTTGGCCAGTGCTGAAAAGGAAGAAAATGAGAAATTCTGAGCATATGCATAAAAGGGTGATATTTAATTATAAATTTGTTCAATTATGCTTTCTTCTCCTTGGAAAGGAAATCATCAATAACAGGATACCTTGTATATGGAAAGTGCTTTCTGTACATGTTTTCTTCTTAAACCCTAAGAAATACAAAGAAAATTTTAAACTTTACCTGTGATTTTAGATATGTCTGTGTGAAATATGCAATTATATATGTATAAAAATTAGAGCACATTTCATGAAATAATACCCTTATGAGATGTGATATGCTATAGATATTTTTACTCTGTGCCGTTTTATTTTGTGACAGTGTTGGTTATTAACACTCATTTGTTATTCTGACCTGCTAATGTGAAGTTGCTTCCTTTTGGCGAAGCTTTCCTGTTCTATATAAGTAGCACTATTTGCACTATGTTTTTGATAATGGAAATGAGGATTCCAAGAGCATGGCAGACATACTCAAGATCACGTGGGCAGCAAATCTGGCTGCACACGTAGGCTTGAATCCAGGGCTCTGATTCCGGATCCTGTGCTGTGTACCCTTGCCACACTGCCTTGTTGACCTTTCCTCTTTCCTTTCTTGGGTGCAAGTGTGTTTCCCAACATTCCTGTCTGTTTGGAGACCACGACGACGCCATTTAATAGGCAGAGCTGGAAGCAACTTGAGCAGCTCTAGTAAACGTGGGAGCACATCCTCCCCGCCGTCCCCACAGCAGGGTTCTTACTGAGACTCCCGCTGTGCAGAAAACCTGGTCTTACGAGGCGTACATTTACAGTCACATTTTTGCTGTTCTCTTTCACGGAGTGGCACAAGTTTCTGGTTAAAACCATGCGGGAAATGTCTAGGGAGCTCTTGCCTTTGCATTTTGTGCTTGGGCTTGAGAATGAACAAAACTGAGGCACCCAAGTGAGTGAAAAGGACCGTGTTGCGCAGCCTGGACTGACCCATTGCTCCCCTTTAAAACTAGTCCCTTAGAGCAAACCAGAGACTGTCCCCTGCCCACATTCGGTCTACCATTACTTCCAGGAATGCTTAACAGTGAGAAGATTTGCAAATATATAAAAAAATACCTAGTGTGTTTACCAGAAATTCTTACGGGAAGAGTCTGGATGGTCACATATAAGAAGCTCTGCCTCCACGTGTTGCGCAGTGGAGCACTGACCTTGGCTCTGCCGTCTGCCCACTGGAGCGCCTGGGTCCAACACGCAGAAGGATCTCTGCCTCACAGGGTGCCGCTGCCCAGACAGCTTCCTTACATCCATCCTGAAGTGGAGCCTCATAAGTCAGGCAGATATTTATTTATTCTAGTGCTAATTCACATTTCCACAATGCATAGAGATTAGTGCAAGACACTAAATTGTCCAGGGGGAAAGAAAAAGAATAAAATGAAAGAAAGAGGGAAGAAAGAAAGGAACCAAGAAAAAAGTGAAGAATGACTACAGGTTTTGATATTACTTAACAACTACTAAACACTGGACTAGTACCCCTGTGACCAGGAAAAACTCCAGGGACAGGTCATTAATTCAGTCAACAAAAATGTATTAATTAAGCATGTACCATGTGCTGGACACAAGGCAGGTTACCCCATCCTCAGTGGGTACAGTCATTGTACAAGGAACCTCTTCGCACTTCCTCTGTCTCAGAGCTGTGGGAGTCAGTGCGCGCTTCCTCTGAACCTGGGTCCTGGCTTGTCACGATGCCGTCTCACCGATCAGTGGAGCCAGGGCCAGGGTAGCAGAGTAGTTGGAGGTGGGCTGTTTCAAGTTCTGTTTAATGCACAGTTCTCAGGGTTTGGAAAGACACACACAGTTTCTTCTTTGCATGATGCTAAGAATAGGGATTATTGAAATTCACTTATGGAGTAAGAAGCCCTTTTTATTAGTCTTAGATTTTGAGACATTTGGGAATTTGTGAATGTCAACAGAAGGCATGTGGTTGCTTACAGCCTTTGAGATCTGCATGTGTGTGCATGTTTGTGTGAACATGAATGCAAATGTTGAAAACAACAGAACGAAACAGTCAAAGCAAAACTTCCCAGCCCTTAAGGAGGGTGCGTTGTGCTGCTGACCCAGCCCAGGGTGCACTCCTAGGGAAACTGGTGGTTTCTTAGGTTCTTCTGTAGACTTTTGATTCCAGTGCAGTGGAGCAAAACTCAGGGCTGGAGCACAAGAGCCCAGTGGGGGCCATTGCCTTGCAGTTGAGTTTTGGAGCAAGGATCAAGAGCTCTATTTGAAGCAAAATTTTGCTGAGCATCAGCTTTTTCTGGGATAAACACAAGAGGATACTAACTAGAACAAGAACAACTGCTCAATCAAAACATTTTCAGAAGAGGATGAATATCTAATTCTTGGTGGCAGTCTCAGTGAAGTTTAGAATCCAGGACTGCAAACAGACACTGATTTTTAGTGACTCAGTCTTTCAACAAGTGTTTTTTAAGTGTTTACTATTTATAGTCACTTATCTGGAATCTAGACAATAAAATTATGGTAAAAATGAGACTATTAACTAAACTTGAAATTGTAAGTTGAAACTTTAGTGTCATAGAACCACTGATACAGAGTACTATTGTTCAGTACTTAGCATGTTCCAGCTGCTGCAGTTGAGTTTTACCTAATTCTCCCATTTAATCCTCATGGCACCGTTTACAGTTAGATTTAGAGGTGTGGATAACTTGCCCCAAGTCAGAAAGCAGGGGAGCAGAGAAACAGGCTGTCTGTCTCTATTGGACTCTGTTGTGTCGAATGGCTTTTCACCGAAGGAGTTCACAGTAGCTCACTGTAATCACAAGGCAGCCTAACGTGTTTCTGGGGAATCAGGCTGTAGATGAGGGGCCACTCCGGGTTGTAGCAGGTTCCACAAACCTGGGGCTAGACTTAGTTAGCTAGAAGAGGGGCGACTTTGGCTAGCACTGTCTTCTAATACAGTGATTGTTGTTGATAGTAACGTGATGCTCAGAATCCTAAAGATTTTCCTTGGTGCATGTATGTTCAGACACCAACTTTTCATTCCGTCTGTTGCCAGCACAAGAGAGCCAAAAAACAGTTGCTGTGTGGTATGTTTAAGGCATAACTGTCTTTCACATACTGCAAAGACATTTGAGCTCCTTTAAAATCAAATAATCTGTGTTGTAGAAGGATTTTTAGCATTCTCAAAACATGACCCCGGCTTCATCTGCTTATCTGATACCTAATACAGAGCAATGGGACCCGCTGCTCTCATGCCGTACAAGAAGCCTTGGAGTGGGAGAGGCTCTCCAGCAGGGGATGGAGACAGGTGTATTAGAAGAGGCTGGCTCATGAGTCTGGAGAGGGAGCAGTCCCACCGTGTGCTCTCTGTAAGCCGGAGGCCCAAAAAAACCCAGGCACATACTCCCACTAAAGACCAAAGTTCTGGGCTGGGGAGTTAGCTCAGTGGTTCCGGCGCCTGTCTTGCAAGCTCAAGGACTTGGGTTCAATCCCCGATAACCACATACCATACTGGGTGTGAAGACTCATGCCCAGCAGCAACCAGTACCACATACCACAGTGCCGGGCGTGGTGGCTCATGCCTGTAATCCCAGCACTTGGGAGGCAGAGGCAGGAGGATTGCTGTGATGTGAGTTGGAGGCTGAGCTCAGGACCAGCCTGAACCACAAAGCGAGACCCTGTCTCAAAAACAAACAAACAAACAAACAAACAAACAAACAAACAAAAAGACCAAAGTTCTGAGAATTGGGGGCCGCTGGCTTAAGCCTGTGTCCAAAGGCCTAAAGTACCAGGAGCGCTGATATCTGACTGCAGGATTGGTGGTTGCCCCAACACAGCGTGAAACAGACTCATCATTCCTTTACCTTTTCTTCTCTTCACATCTCAAAAGATTAGATCTTGATGGTGCTGGCTCTCCTCTGCCCAGTCTACTGATAGAAATGTTCACTTTTTCTGAAAATGTCTTCATAAATATCCCCACAAATAATGATTTACCAGCTGGCTGGCTGTCCCTAAGCCCAGTCAAGTTGACAGATAAGACGAACTATCACAGCTGTGGTGCAGTATCACCTCATTCATGAGTCCACCTGTCTCACAAATACTGCTCGAGCGCTTAGGAAGTGGAAGACACTTCCTTCCCTGCTGGAGTTCCACTGAACAGGACAGGCTGGCTGCTGAGCCCAGAGTCCAGGGAGAGACATGAGGTGCTACGAGTAGTAACGTCTGGGATGCACAGTGCTACAGGCAGGTGTGCAAGGAGGTGAGAGCAAGTGGAGAATCAAGCAGGATTCTGGGGAGGAAGCTTCCAAACTGACACCGGAGGATGATAAAGTCAGAGGAATATGACTCTTTCAGAGCCAGCTGTAGTGTTAGTTAGACTGGGCCATAGAGCTTTCCATGATAGAAATGGCCCGCTGTGGCATTATGTCGTAGGTGTGCCACACTGGCCTAAAAAAATAAAAGGAGCTTATATAAAGATCCCTCATGCTGACTTCAAGGTCAGGTTCACCTGAATTTGAAAATCTCTCTCTTTTGAGACAGGGTCTCGCTTTGTAGTTGAGGCTGACTTTGAGCTCACTGTGTAGCCCAGGTGAACCTGAAACTCACAGCAATCCTCCTGCCTTTGCTTCCCGAGTGCTAGGATTACAGGCATGAGCCACCATGCCTGGCATTGTTGTATGTGTCTACCAGAGATCAAACTCAGGACCCTGTGCTTACAAGGCAGGCGTCAGAACCACTGAGCTAAATCCCTGGCCCTTAAATATCTCTTACTTTTCTTACTAGCTGTGTAACTCAGAAAGGCTGTTTGAGTTCTCTGAGCCTCTATTTTGTTCTTTAGGTTTTTTTTTTTTTTTTAAATGAGACAGGGGCTTGTTCTATAGCTCAGGCTGGTTCTGAACTCAGCCTCTAACTCACAGCAATCCTCCTGCCTCTGCCTCCTTAGTACTGGGATTACAGGCATAAGCTACTATGTGCTGGGATTACAGGCGTGAGCCACCATGCCTGGAATGGTGGTATGTGGTATTGATTGCTGGTGGGCATGAGTCTCCACGGTCAGCATTGTTGTATGTGGTTACCACTGAGCTAAATCCCCAGCCCTCTGAGCCTCTATTTTGTGATCTGTGAAATGGACATGGTTATAGCTTTTGCTTTACATGCCTGTGATAAGGATTTAAGAGCTAACTTCCTAGAACCCCAGTACTGTTCTTCGCAAAGAGTAAGTGTTAAATAAATATTATCTACTGTTATTTCAAGACATTATCCATTTTCCCAGCATAGCAGCGGTATTTTTATGACTGAAATGTAAAATTCCGAAAGAATACTTCAGAGACTTGTCTAAACTTTTGGGGGGCTTGGCTTCCCATCACACCCAGTGATAAGATTCACTGCTGTTTGTAACTGTAGCAGATCTGAGCCGCCTCGCCCCTGCGAGGAGAAGTTTTCCTTGTCAGTGTGGAAACTCAGTGGGATGGTCACCAAGACCAAGATCTGCTCTTCAGGTCGGGCAGTGTTCTCAGTCCCATCCACTGTGCCTCGGGGAAGTACAAACGGAAGTCATGCGGCCAGTCTCATAGGACTCGAGCCAAAGACCTCTATGGTGTGGATATTCAAGACCTTGAGTCATGGCCAGAGGGAAGAACTGGGAACTCTTACGGTCCCTTGAGAGCATTCCTCGTGTGCAGTTGTGCTTACATCAGATAATGACCAGAGGATGCCTGTCACCCCTTCTACGGCCTCCTGATTGTTGCCACTTGTCCACCGCCCTTCACTGAGGTCCCCAGGACAGGGTCACACCTGCCCCTCACGCCCTGACGGGCAGCTCTGATAACAGCAACACTCAGGACTATTGTTCACAGCGAGGTGAGCGAGGGTCTCCTTCTCAGAGCCGATTTCCTCCCAGAAACAGGACCCGGGACTGTGCGGAGATTCTTGGTCTCAGGCTTGAAAAAGTTCAGAGTGTGAGGCCAGGACCTTTGACCCTAATTGGGATCATCGCTCACAGGGAATTTTTTTGAAATAAGATTTGTTTCTTTAAGCCCTTTGGGCTTCCTGTCCATAGCTTTTATTTTTCTTTTTACTCACCCATCTCTTGATCTCCTTCCCATCTGGGAAAGGTCTGTCTTCATTCTTTCTATTATCTCTCTTTAAATTTTTGAGTTTTTTCACATGAGAAACCATGAAATATTTAAGCTTGTGTGTCTGATTTATTTCCTTAACATTACGGTCTCAAGGTGTGTCCATTTTCCTACAAATGACTAAAATTTATCTTTCTTTATGGCAAATTAGTACTTCATTGTGTGTAAATACCACATTTTAAAAATCCATCCTGCTTCATCCAGTGTAAAATCTCAGATATTGTCCATAAAATCTTCTGTAGTCTTCCAGATAACACAAACACTGTATTGTTACATCCTTTTCATAGATGAAGAAGCTATCTCAGAGAAAGGAAGTGATTTATTATTTTTATTTATTTATTTATTTATTTATTTATTTATTTATTGTGGTCCTGGGAATTGAACTCCAGCCCTTGTGCTTCCAAGATAGGCGCGGTACCACTTGAGCTAAATCCCTGGTCCTCAGGAACTCATTTATCTGCCCAAGACCACAAGGAAGTGTGC
>PVIR01031190.1:0-19636 GCA_004026965.1 Petromus typicus | reverse complement strand
TTTTTTTAGAAATACCAATGTACCTACCTGTGTATCTATATGTGTACTTATTTCTTTAAGAAAAATGGTTAAGTATTTATTAATTCCATGTGTCTAATAGTTCTCCACCATATAACTAATGTGAATAGAGAAAGATTTGAGTTTAACTTGATAATAACACATAAATTAAAATCCATGGATCTCTGAAATAAGAAGTCTGTAGACTATGCATTGGAAACTGATTGTTTCGAATAAAAAGCAATTTAAAATAAACTTTAAACTAAGTTTTTTTCAAGTCACACAGTTATTCATTCAGATAAGTACATCTAGAATTCAAGATATGCTAGTTCTTTCAGGAAGATGTTTTTACAATAAGACACAAACGCTGTGTGTGTGTGTGTGTGAGTGTGAGTGTGTGTGTGTGTGTGTGTGTGTGTGTGTGTGTGTTAGGAAAGTGACACCTAAAGGAAAGCTACAAAGACCTGAGAAAGGACATGAGAAAATAGAGGCCAGCATTTGAAGAAGAACTACGGTAGTTGGATCTTTGGTTTCTTATATTCTCTGAGTTTTGTCTATTGCAATTTAAAAAGAAGTCAGGTGCACTCTCTTGAAGGGTAACTATTGTGAAAGTCAAATAAACAATAATTTTATAATTCAACCCAGATATCTGAATAGTGATGCTGGAGAAAATATGAGATAAGTGAATCTCATGAACAGGACTCTGATTTTTTTTTTTAAGCAAGAAATTTTAGATTTGAATACAATGTAAAATTTTGCATTTCATCTTGAATAATGATCAGAACTTTTAAGGCATTATAAATTAAAATATTAAAGCTTAAGATCTGATCATTTTACATTTAAAATGGACTATCTTCAATTTTAAAGTGAATTTTCATTATAATTTTTTAATATTTAGAAACTATTAACAAAATAAATGTCTAGCAAATAGATAAATTTGACAAATTTTCATTTCAAATGAAGTGAACTTTAAAAATAATTATGTTTAGATACTGATAATTAAATCCAGTTCCTTCACACTTAGCTACATCTACAGATCTTTTTAAATGTCTTTTAATCTGGTTCTACACAGGTCACTAAGTGGATCAGGCTGGATTCAAATGTGTGACCCTCCGACCTCGGGCACCCAATGCACCACCATGTTTGGATTGGAGTAAGAAATGCTACAGTTTATTGGAAGTGGTTTGTACTCTTGTAATCCTAGCTCTGGAGAGGCTGATTTAAGAAAAAACATGAGTTAAAGGCTATCCTGAAAAACATAGGAAAATCAATCTCAAAAAGATAGGAAAGAAGGGGAAGAGGAAGGGGAGGCTGAAGTGGGTAGGGGAGGGGCGAGAAGAGAAATCTTTGGCACAGATTCTTATGTATCCCCAAACCTACGACCTTTACCTGAGTCCTTAATTAGCTGAGAATAATGCTGCATGTCTCAGCTTCCTTTGATGTTAACAGCTGCTTTGTACCAAAACTTTTACCACTAGAATGGAATATATGTTATGTGACAGCTTTTGGAATATACTGAAAGAAAACTAATGAAGCTGCTTTTTTTCCTTTTCCCCTCCCTGTAACCCTCTTAAAAATCAAACATAGAGACAGGACTAGCTTCACAAACAATGGTGTCACTGTGGACACCATGCTAAGGAAGGGCTTCGGCTTAGTTATTGATCTGCCGTAGCTTTCTCGAAATTCTTATTGCTTTTTTCTTTGAGCCTGTAATTTATAAAAGAAACCCTGTGTAACAATGGTGCATGAATAGAGGAGATACAATATGATATGGGTCTCAGATACAAAGTCCTTGCTCTCTAATGCAGTCCTTTCCCAGTTCTTCTCATGTCATTCTTGCAGTAAGCAATGTGCGGGAGCTTAGCGAGATGTGGTAGTCATGCTGAACACGTTATGGTGTATTCGACTGAATACGCTGTGAATGTTTCAGAGAGTTTCCACACTGGAAGAGCATATTACTCAAATTCAAGAAGGCAAGAGTGTTGTAAAAGTGCAAAGGGACAATGAGAATTTTCATATTTCTTCTTCTTTGCATTACTTACTTTTGTTATCAGGCAGCAACTTAGTAGGAAATGATAATTTCCAAGAAAAAAGAAAGGTAAAAACCCATTATTCTTTCTTCTTTCACTTTTTTCCTTACTCATCTGGAAGATGGAAAGCAAAGAATAAAAGTAGATTGGGTACATTTAGAAAATGGAGTAAAAATATTTATTAACACAGTGCTAACAAAGTGAATTGTGCAATTTTAATAAATATGTATATGAGTTAAATGTTTTTATATTTGAACTTCCAACAAATCTACAATATAAAATGAATTGCAAAATTATGCTAGTAATTTAAATGTTGAACTTTTATTTACTTAGAAGAAATTAATAGCAAACAAAAAGATTCCATCAAGCTGACAAACTTCAGGGGAAAGTAAAAGATGTTTTTCTACATTTTGGCATCTTTTATGGCATCTGTTTTCCTTGTTTTTGGAAATAAAGTTGTCCAGAATTTCACTTTGCACCGTACTCTGGAAATTGTGTAGCGGGTCCTGCCAGAGGTGAAAGCTAGAAATCATTCTCTTTCCTCAGTATTAAGATCCAAATCCTAAGAAGGGTAGAAAGGAAAGCTGGAAGCGGCTGAGTTCCACAGATGGCCAAGACTTGCACCCCAGTCGTGGGCTGTTCATGTCCAGATTTCTCAGGAGAGGCAATAAACCTCTATCATTTTTAACCAGCTATTAGGGCAGCTCTTCTATTCCCAGCCTCACCTAAACCTAATACATACACTGTATTGAATAGCAGTTTCACAAGAAGCACATCTCTGGTGCATTTCTTATGATAGACACTGTCCTGAAGAATTTCTTCATGACATGTAGAAATATATATATATATATATATATATATATATATATATATATATATATATATATGACATGAGAAAACTAGCCATGGTGACTGGTTGATCTACATACCCTGCACATGGTATACTCTACATTTATTTTTCGATTTACAATGTTCAGATGGCCCTACCTTGGCAACAGAATCTACTCTGATGCAGATCTTTCAGTTTTAGTGAATTAATATTGGCTTCTGTCTTCATGTTTTCAGTGTGGTAAGACAGAAACCCTGAGGCTGTGTGCATTACAGAGAATAAGTTTCTTTTGGTTCACAGTCTGACACTAAGAGGATCATGAGTGTGGAACAAGCGCTGGCTCAGCTACCGCTCAGACCTTCTGGTGCTTCTTTTCATGGTGGGAAGTAGAAGAGTAGGAAACAGGTGAAAAAGAACAAGCAAAAAAGGGAGACCTGAGCCTTGACAACACACTGTGCATGTAACTAATTCACTCTCCCAAGAACTAAACTAAGTCATGTAAATAAAATGAGCTTTAGTAAGAAGGTACAGAAATTTGAAAATTGGATGACTTAGAGGAAGTGAAATATCTGTCTGAGAAATTGGAGTTAAAATAATAAACCAAATACATTAAATACTGCATCACAAAGAAACATTTTTCATTAAAATAAAACAAACCCCCAATGATGAATAAAATTGAAAGATTCTGTAATAGTTGACACTTTCAGCCATTTAAAGAAGTGAAAGCTATGAACCAGTGCATTAAAACAGATACCTCTGAAGGAATATTGAAAATAAATCTGAGAGAAATAGGAGGGAGGTCTATCAGGCATGTGACCCAGATGTAGGATTATTCTGAGTCGCCGTGCAACAATACAATGAGTATAAAACTGAAAATAAAGAGTAGCTGAAATTAAATCAGTGAAATATATTGAGAGAAGTATATTTATGGAAGTACATTTATTCCCATGTTGATTGTCATATCTTCTCTCTGAAAGATACATTATAAATACTTCCTTTTATTATATTAAGTGGTCAAAATTTGTCCCTATTGAATAGTACTTAATCACAAATGATCAGTTTTATTAGGCAATATGATTCACTTTTACTCTTAGGTAAAAAGTGGACCGAAAAAGACACAGTGATGTCGTGTATGTTGGCAAACACCTGTGATGTCAGTACTGTGGATGCTGAGAGAGAAGGATCACAAGACGGAGTATGGAAATGGGCAATTTAGTAATTTAGAGAGACCTTGTCTCAAAGGTGCAAAGATACTGGCTTCAGTCTTCAGCACTGTGAATATGTATATGTGTGTGTGTGTGTGTGTGTGTGTGTGTGTGTATGTGTGTGTGTGTGTATATATATATGTGTGTGTGTGTATATATATATATGTGTGTGTGTGTGTGTGTGTGTGTGTGTGTGTGTGTGTGTATATATATAAATTTTGTCACTAAGCTACTGATGATATCTCTGCAACAGGACCCAGATAATATGTTCTGTCCATTTCCAACACAGCAATAAAATCATGAGGCAAGCTCAGTGTTTGACCTTGTGGTAAAGATATGAGCAGGGTGGCCAGACACTGATGTTTGTTTGTTAAGCTCCAACTCTGTGCCAGGCTACCATGGAACTTTGTATATATATTTTTATCCTCACAAAAGCACTCCAGAAGTAAAAGGTACAACTCTGTAATAGGCCAGAGAGCAGTAGTTCAGTACCATGAGGTAATTTTCCAAAGATGCACATTAAAGAAATAGATTTAATTATGTCTGTTACTATTAGAAAGAGAAGCCACAGATGTAGAAAGACAATTGAAAGAAGAAATTCATATGGGCAGAGGAGCAGCATTCATTGTCTATGGAAAAGTTTCTGATGTCTTCCGTGGCTGAAGTTCGTATATTAAAAATGTCTTCTCATTCCATCCACAACTTTAATCAATTTTCAATAAGCACCACTGAGCTCAACCACCAGGAGGTTCCACATGAAGCCAGTGGAAAAAGAGATGGTGAAGACAGATGGAGGTTGGATCAGCACACAATCAGTGCCTTATGTTTTTTTTATTTGATCCTTGTAAAAATAGGTCAGCTTAGCTGTCTTACTCAGATGAAAATGTAATAAATGTTTACACAATTCATCACTTAAAGAATCTAAATTTAATTTCCTAGTTGGACTTCTGTCTGTAATAAAAATATGGAAGAAAGGACATGTATTATTTACTGCTTAAGAATAAGTTATAAACTAGGATCATTGAGATAGCAAAGTAGTCCTTCTTATAGTTAGTTCCCCAAATTGCTAGTTCTGTCTCTGCCATCAATATGGATTGCTTTGACCACACGGTCAATCTTGCTCATCGATTGAGCAGCTTTCTTTGGAAAGGTCATCAGAATTATGCAATTTGTCATTCTGTGACTAAGCATAGAGACATTTATTCTAAACATCTCAGTAAGTGGCATTTAATTGACCTTTCAGAGGCTGGCAAGCCGGGAAACTGATGAACAAAATTTCAGCGTTTTTGATGTGTCAATGTTAGAAGCAAGATACTGTGACATTATGAATTATTCGAAGCCTCATTCATTAACATGGCATGGTGAGTTTTGAAGGTCCCCTGCTTCTCAGTGTCTTTTGCTTACTGAAATTTCAAGGTTTAAATTTTACTCTTTTAATTTAAATGCTTTGAGTTTTAAGCATCATAAATTACCATAAAGAAACTCTTGACTTCAGAACAGCGAACTAAAGACAAGATGCGATGGGAATGGGTAGCTTTTTGCACAGTAAAAGGAACACTTAGAATCTGAATTGAACAGAAGAAAGATAGAGATGTAACAGATAAAGAGTATTTTTAATAATATTAATGGGGAAATTTGTCCTTTTTTTAGTATTTATAGAATATCTACATTCTTTTAATAAAGATTGCATTCAACTAGAAGTATTCAGAATATTTTCTTTTAGCAAAGCTAATAACCCAAGCCTATAGAAAAACTGACAAAATGTATATGCAGAAATGTGACTATAACTGAGTATCCCTGAAGGAAATATGATTTCCTTATGCTTAAACATATTTCTGTGGTAAATACATATACTACCAGTTAAATTTATGTGTATGTTTTAAGCATTAGAAGAGATTTACTTAAAAGGAAGAAAAGCAAACTGGTTAAGCAGTGAGCTTGAAAGAAAAGAAAATAAATATTGTTCTTGAAGTTGAGAAATCATTGCAGCTGAAGTTAAAGTTATGATTATTACCCTCAAAAAGAAAAGAGAAAAAGAGAAAAGAAAAGGAAAGGGAAAAAAAGGAACAATGGGAAAATAAGGAAAACAACCCCACACAGAAGAAAATATAGTTAATTTTTGCATTTTAAGGTAACTATGTCTTAGAGTTTTATTTTCTATGTACTATCACATTAATAATTCCACTATGTGTGCCATATGTTATCCATAAGAGTTTTTCTATTTTTAAGGAGTATTGATTTGTGCCCCTTTCACTTGTCAAGTTAAGCCTAGGATGTAAGTATGATATTATATTGGAGGGCTTTATGCATAGTGTCAGTCTTTAATTTTAAATGAAAGCAAAACTAAAAACTTCAAGATGCCACCCATTGTGTTCTAGCCAATATTGATTGGGTTCTACAAAATTATCTATTTAAATATTATGGAAAATTTTTAATATAAATGTAAAGAAGAAGTAAACTATTTAATTTCTGACATATTGATTTCTTACACTTACCTTTATGATATTTCTGTTCTAGTTTTTAAAGAAATTAGAGGAGGTAAACCTGAATTATATTAAACATATTCTTTTCAGCTACTATTTAAGCTATCATTTACTTGTGTTTTTAACTATTGTCAGTTTTAACACAAATATATACCAATGATAAGCTCTTAAAAACGTGAACAGCTGAAAGATACTTTATTTAAAACAGTAATGCCATTCTAACTACATAGTAAGATTTAACATGAATTTTCTCTTATTAATCTATAAATCACATTTACTTAGTATAATTACTATTACCAAGCCTCTAGTCAAATATTTCAGTATGGTGATCATGCCACCGTGCACCATATAGAAATATACTCCTTGTCAAGATGACCTGTTGGATGGATTTTTTCTTCTAGAAAATAAAGTATACAATTCTCCACAACATCTGTTGGAAGCATTTAAAATTTTCTTTATCAGTTTACAGGAATTTAAAATACTTCCTTACTCTTCTACTATATCTCTACCTTGTAATATTTTAAAATAGCTCTTCAAACTCTATTTCTTTGACTCTTCCTGGGCTATTTGTAAAGTAGAGGCTTAAATTCTATGGGGCTCAGAACCTTGAAAATTATAACATTTGTTGCCTTCTAGGAATCATTCTGATTATTGAATCACCAATGATAATTTTTTTGTCTTCAAGCTATACAATTTTTGTCTATCTATTTCTAGGAACTTTTAACGTTACATTTGTCTTTAGTGCCTTTAGCTTTCTAATTAGTACTGCAGTATGTCCACATGTAGAATGCTGAGTTTTTTATTTTGGATTTTTCTCTGAATCAGACACATCCTTTCAAGTCAAGTAGTCTATGTCTCTCCATTTCTTTGAAATATTTTTTTATTTTTTATTTGATTATTTTTCTCTATTATTTACTCTGTTGTATCCTCCTTAAAATTCCTATTTTGATAATTTAGAGACTTTTAGACATGCTTCCCATGAATATTCATATCTTTATTAATTTAAGAATTCACCATTGTGTCACAATTACAAGTGTTGGCTTTAAAACTGGCCACCTCCTGGCTTTGGATTCAAGACCCACTAACTACATCTGCAACATCGGGTACAGCATGTGTCATCCAGTGCCTTGTTCCCTCATGTATATTTGGAGCTGATAATACTACCTACCTCAGTGGGGTTTTGAGAATAATTGAAGGATGAGAGATGATAGATAGATAGATAGATAGATAGATAGATAGATAGATAGTTATTTACGTAATATCTGGATATTGATGCTGCACGAGGGGCAAAATTTTACCTCTATCCTCTTTGGTTTTCTACTCGGACTGAGAAATGAACATAAGAGAGGTTCATAGGAGGCGTATACAATTTATTTAAGTTGTTCATGGCATTGGAGGCTTCCTAAAGAAATGAACATGCAAGAACCAGATAGAGATGAACACTTATGTCCTGAATTGCAGTATATTAAATGGAAAGTGAAACTAAGATAGACACTTGGGTGAGGATATTTAATAATGGACAAATGACTGATAACACAATGGTTGGTATAGGAGATTTCTTTGTACAAATTTCTTTGGAGTTTTACTTTTATCTCTGGTGAGATGGAAAAGGAATGTCACTTTCCCCATGGTGTGTAGGAGATATATCTCCATGGGAGTTTTGTGTGTTACTTTCAAAAATCAAAAGGAAAATTCAGAGATCCTTTTTTTTTTTTTTGCAAAAGCTGTTTTCAAATGCTTTTATCTAAAAACAATCCTTGTGTCAATGTGGCATATTTTAGGCTAGTAAATCCTGCCATGCTTCAATCTAGATATAGATGTAGCTACATAAACATGGACAAGGATAAGGATATAAAGGCAAATGCTGACATAAAAATGCACAGAATTATGCCTGGTTCTTAGGGAAATATTTATAAATTTTAGTTCCTACCCTTTTTGTTTGTTGACTTTGGTTGCTGACATTGAACTCAAGATCTTGTCCAGAGCCAGGCAAGTGTGCTATCCCTGAGCTGCACCTACAACTTCAGGCACAACAATTTACCTCTGAGAGTAAGTGGGAATAACTATTTCTCATCCTATTAAAGTTAGTTTAGTATTCATTTTCATATTCACATCATGTATTGATTTCTAATAATTCTGAGGATTAAAATCTATGTGCTCATAGCTGTACTATCTTCCTGCATCTCATAAATTTTAGTACATTTATTTCAAAATTTGTTCTACAGATTGCTTTTCTCTAGATGTCCCTGGAACTTCCTGTGCATTTTCAGAGAATAGTTCGGTCAAATATGTTGTGTCACATTTTAGCATACAGCTGTCATTTTATCTTCCTTTCATGCTCACTACTAAGCCTTAGAATAATTCCTGAAAAGTTGGGTGATAATGCGCCACAGTGGCTCCCATGTGTTCCTGTGTACCTGAGACACTGTGGTCACATTGACCAGAGCTTCACTTCTCCAGAAACTGTAGTATAAGTCAAAATTGCATTTTTTCACATGCGCTTGTATGACTACTTAGTCTATTTTGTAAAAGCAGAGTTAGGACTATGGTATAATCCCACCTGTCCAATCACCCTTCCCAAACTGTCATGTAAAGACATGCCTTCTTGTAGCTATGTATGATGGGCTAAACTCAGAAGAAACAGTTACTTTTCTCTCTTTGCTCAGACAAAATACTCAACACCTAAAGTTAAGAAGGAAGAGGTTTATTTGGCTCACAATTCATAGTGATTTCAGTCCACAATCAGCTAGTGTCTAGACTGAAATGGCAAACAAGCACCACAGAGAGGAAAAAACTTGGCATGCACAAAGCAGCAAAGGTGACAAGAGAGCCTTGGCCATGTCTTTCTACCTCTTTTATTGCATCCAGACTACTGGGATCGGGGCTGCATCGGACTGATGACTCAGGTGTGGTGGTTTAGTAATCTCAGGCCCTCATTCCAGCATCACACACTCCAGATTCAACTATCTCTGAAAAAGAAAGTCCCCCCTCATCTGCCTGAGGCTTTGGGGGGCATGTAAATATGAATAGTGACAAAAACTATACCTGTAGAGCAATATTTACCACTCATCATAGCTTATTTAGGCTTTTATTGTTTTGCTACCATGGTTTTATTGTTGTAAAAATTTGATATTCCCACTTCCTTCCATTGCTGACTTTTATTTTTCTCCCACATGATTAATTCTTTTTATGCATGAAAGGATTCACTCAAAAATAGCCCTTTCTAGCACTGTTTATGTGTTAGGTAGTAGCAGCACTTGATGTAGAAGCATTTGTACCCAGTTCCTTGTCACTGGGATTATTAAAATTGTTAACAAAAAATTAGTCATTCAAAGTTAATTATAATACCAGAATCTCATAGCTCTATTCTCATTCATGTTTTGTTTTCTTTAGTTTCAATTATCACTTCCAATTCTAAAATCCACTCTAAAGGTAGTACATACTTAAAGTTAATAAAATTGATAATTGTTCTTTTGTATATTTGCATAAAACATTTTTATAAACTTTGCTACCCAGAAAAGGAAAATATATTTTAAACCTATATGTATCTAATGTAATCTTTAATAGAGATTATTAACCCTCTTCACCAATTTGTTATGGGATCTGTCTTATAATTTATAAATTTTTAAAGCTAGCTTTGGTTTTCTATAAGGAAATAGATTTGCTGCATGTGAAACATTCTTTTTTCACCAGTTATTGCAAAGATATGAAATGTGTGGTTTAGGCTCAGCCAATACCAGTTCTCAGGCTTAAAGGAAATCACTGAACTTTTCAACTTTATGAAAAGGCAGAGAGCACTTTTCAGATTTTTTTCATTATTGTACGATTGTATTACACGTTCACATTCCTTATGGGGAATTGGCATATGTACATAATACATCATAATTCCTTTTCTCATACCCTATCGCTCCCCTCCTTACCCCAGATATATTTTTAACAGATTGAAAAAAGATAGAGGTTGGTTCAGCTGGAGCCCCCTTGTGCTGCCTATGGCTCAGTGAGTTACTCCCTAGTCTGATCCAGTCCTGTGTACGAGGTCACCCTTGACAATATCTCAGTTTATTCTTAGGATTAAGACAGTGCTGCACAGGCAGCCAGCCCTCGCAAATGTGTGGGAAAGAATGGGACAAAGGAAAAGAGAAAGAAAGAAAAAGCAGTTAAAAGAAACCTAACCAAAATGATGTTCCTCTATTTTAAAAGCTTTGCAAAATAAATAAACCTGTAATTTTTATATTAATAAATTTGTTTTAATGCAACAAAGTATCTCATTTCTTTATTTTCAGACGTATTGATTTCAGATGTGTGGAAACATGCTTTAGATTTCATTAAAGAGAGCAATAAAGACAGACAATTTAGTGACACTTACTGTCAAAAGCATTATTGAACACATTGCTCTTAGACACTGAGGAATCAGTGACTATGATTTCTATGTTCAATAAAACTATTGTAAGTCAAGAGTGAGTACAGAAAAAGTAGCTTATTACACATGTTGAATTTGTATGAGAGTAATTTCACTCAAAATGTTTAATGTTTCCATATTTATTCACAAACATGAGAATTTCTTCTAAAACAAAAATATCCTTAGTTAGACAATGATCATTATTCATGATGGTGATGTTGGTACTCAGCCAACTAGAGACATTCTTATCTGGTACAATTAACTAAATGAATTAAAAGAAGGATGGGGAAGTCAAACAGGGTATTATTTTTGATAAATTTAGCTTAGTCACAGTGTATGTGAAAGCTTTCTGTGGCTCCAAAGTATGAAAGTCATGTAATTTAAAGCATGAACTTACCATGTGGGCACTTAAAATTAAACCTATATTTTTACCGATGGCCTTGTTTTTTTTTTATCTGCAAGATTTGTCTGAATTGAGTATAAATGAAAGAAACACATTTAAAAACTCTTTGTCAGATTGTCCTAGTTTCATTCTAAGCATCCTCTGAAACTCAAAGTTACATTATATGAATTGAAAACATTGACTGTTAGTAAAACTGGTTGTCAGTTTATAAGAGTGATAGAGAGAAAATTGCAGATAAGTTATATAATTTACGGAAAATGTCATAATGATTTGGTTTTGCTTGGCTTCTACATCTACATATATCATATATTTCCTCTAAAATTAGAAAGAAAAAAAGTTGTACTATTCACAAAGCAATTTAATTTTGACCAGGCAGTATTGAATTGAATCTAAGTTCTAGGATCTCATCTATCATGTAGGATTCTGTTGCCTTTCAAAACTTAACTATTTAAATGCTGAATTTAATTTCATATGGAAAGATCAGTCAGAATATTGGACTGAAAAATAGTGAAGAATAGAGGAAATGGGGAGAAAAGAATTTCTGTGTCTCTACTATTTCATCATGTTTTATCATAACCACTATCTTGTTTTGTGTTTTTACTAGTGGTTAGATTTTCCATTTATTCTATTGTACTTTTATGAGTGTCAAAAGACAAAATTACAACAAATTTAGTTGTAGATCTAATTGATTATTTTCATGATTCATGAATCAGGACAGACTCTAGGCAGCAAAGCAGAATGAGAATCCCAACTGAAAAAATGGCAAAGTGTGGGTTTTATAAAGTGGGAATAAAGAAAATAAGTAATTAAAATGTTAATTGATTAATGTCAGCTATGTCTGGTTACTTTTTTGTAAGGGTTTGTGTGAAGTGCAAGTCTTTATAAGTTGACTCAAATAAACTGAAATATTTTATACAGAAAAATAAAAATACTGGTCTGTGGATCTATCTGCTTCCTAATCACTTTGATTACATGCAATTGAACATTTTGGCTTGGTTTGGTCTTTTTGAAGTCTAGTTCAGCACAAAACACCCATCAAAATTTATATAAAGTAAAGTAAAATTCTAATCACTGTCTTACTGTTAGTTCTGTTAAATGATTTCTCACAATACTTAGGAATATTTGGGTAAATTAATGTTAGTCAAACTTAACATATAGATTTATGTTGAGATAGACATAAAGAACTCTACCATCACTGAGATCTGATTCTAAATTCCAGGAGTTCTTGAACGTGTGAACTTTGCAGATTGCTTTATCTTTCCTACCTCTTTCTTTTATAGACATTAAAATATCATTTCTTAACTTTTCCAGCATTATGTGTTCAAAACGTACCTCGTGTGGTCCTTAGAATGTGGTACAATGACTTTTAGCAGTTTCTACATTATATGATAGTGATACGGGACATCCAGCAATCCAAAAATGGTGTCTAAATAAGGAAAAATAATTCAAACAAAATGAAACTTCAAAATTTATGTCTGTATAGTCTTTTTTTTAACCTCTCTGATTTGATCAAAGACCTCAGAACTTGGCTTAGTTTTCTTCCTGAATATGCCAGTCTTTGGGTCCAGACAAAAATGCTAATTGGAGTTTGTTGTCTTACAATTAGCCCCATCTGTTTCAGCCAGCTGGTCAATCTGGTTTGCAGATTAGAGCCCTGATGCACCATCCATCTACAGCCCAGGACTCAGCAAAAGTAGACATCAGTTTATGCACATATTCCACACTCATACCTGTATGTATGTAAGCCACAGGTCAAAATGGAGATTCCTCAGTTGGCACAGTAAATTACTCAACTATGGCAGTAAATTACTCAACTATGTCTATTTTTTCCAAATTATAATTTTAAAGTAAGGATATATTTTATCACAGTTAATAATGCATAGAATACTTTGTATATTTTTAAATACAATGATATAACTAGTGTAGTGTATTAAGAAACTCTTCTTATTTAGGAAATTAAATGATCTATGATTTGTTGCATATCTCCATCAACAAAATTATCCATGATTCTGACTATAAAATTAGTCTATAGACCGGAATATTGAGGCATAATTCAATTTGAATACAGTACTATAAAATAGAAGTAAATTTCATATCATAAAATACATTTATTTATTTATTTATTTATTTATAGCACTGGAGATCGAACTCACCTCTTTGGGCTTGCAAGGCAGGCTTAGTGCCACAGAGCTAAATCCCAGGCCCTTGTATCATAAAATTTTAAGTAGGAAGTTAATAAGAGAAAGTAGAATAAGTCAAAGGGTCTATTTTGTCATCACCATTGTGTCTATTGTGTCTATTGTGGTCTATTGTGTCATCACACACTTATTGTGTGAAATTTTTTTCTCAAATCCAGTCCTCAATCTCAAACTGAGTATCTTTAACTCTTATGCAATCACTTTTGTGCATTGATAGATGATGTAATTTTGTTCTGTGATTTTAACAATAAAGGAAATATAACCTTTTTATAATGAACATAAAGCCTACACTTTAAGATTGTTTTGTTGATTTATTAGAGTTTATCTAGGTCAATTAAATTTCTGTTTTGTTTTCAAAAGTTCAGTATTTGGTTACACTATAAAATAACTTGGAATTGATTTTTTAAAAAACTCTTATTATAGCTAGTCTGAGTGATGCAAGATAAAACCAAAACACAGTAGTCTTGGTACCTGATAACTTGAAATTTGTTTCTCAAAGATATGGAATATAAGAAATTCAAGATCATTCCACTTGTCAATTAATGTAAAGTGAGGAACAATTTACTACTTCATAGAAATAATATCAAAGGCAGCAGCTAGAGGCTCTGTGCAGTGGCTTTTATAAGGGCAAGGACACCATTCATCAGCCTCTACCCTCTAAAAGACTCCACCTCCTCTAAAAGACCTCACCCCTTTGGGGATTAGCATTTTAACATGTAAATTTTAGCACTCATGATAAAACGTAATTCAGTGATCTCCTACTAATAAGATATTTTGTCTTATGGAAAAAACTCTTCAGACACACTACGAACAAATACTTTAATAATTATTTCTACAAAAGAATAAAATTAACTGATTTAGAAATATTCCAACAGCTGGGCATGGTGGCCATGCTTGTAATCCCAGCATTCGGGAGGCAGAGGCAGGAGGATTGCTGTGAATTCCAAGCTATTCTGGACTAAATAGTGAGTTCAGGGTCAGCCTGAACTACAAAGCAAGACCTTGTCTCAAAGAAACTAAAACATTTTACCTGGAATTAAATGGATTATATAAGCTTTCCCAGACTTTTAACTGAACTTTCAAGAAGTCTTTGTTGTGAATGGTTTCACCCAGCATGCTCAACTGCTGGAAGTTGGAGAAGTAACCAAGCTGTGGCATATGGTCTCACCTGTCTTTCATTTTGTAACATTCCATCTGGAATTCATTTCCAGCAGGTGTGCCTTTTGCTGTCCCTCACTTCCTACTGGAAATTTATCCTACTTTCTGGCATTTATGTTGGAGGTTAAATTTCTTTCTAAACAGTGCTCACTACCTTAGCTCTGAGTTTTGTTAAGTCTGATTCTCCACTCTGTCCACACAGACAGCCTCCCTCTTCATACATTTGGATGGCCAGACGGAATTCATTTAACAAATCTTCTTCACTAAACTGGAATTCAGTGAACAGACACCACCACTATGACCAGTACCAAAACAACAACAACATCAACAATACACAATATCTTGAAGCCTCACTACCTGAACATTGCCACTTTTACTGATATCTTTGACATCAGTTTTGCAGAACATGCCCAGAGATCCACAATCTTGCCAACACATAAGGGCCTACCTCTGTCTCACATGGGAACAACTTAGGGTGGTTTCTCTCATCTGTGCTTCTTAGAACCATTTTCTAGTTAAAGTAATAGGTACCTATTTGTTTTAAAAATGGCCATTCAGTTGGAATGTGGACATACCTTCAGGATATCCTCATAAGTGAAATAAATAGGTCAGAGGTAAGTAAATATCGCATCTTTTTTCTGGTATGAGAAAATAAAGATGTAAATGAGTCCTGGAATTGTATGTTACATATTGTGAAATAGAAAATACTCAAAGTAAAATAGGGTGAAGGGGGAAAAATTAATGAGATTGTAACAAAAAAGAAAGGGAACAAATTTTATGTATATAGAGGAGTGGTAGGGTGGGTAGAGCTATGGGGAAAAAATGAGAATTAAGTTGTGTCTTATACTGGTACAAATCCCCATTATGGAGTGCAACCATGATGCATATATGTAATGCACAAATAAAGATTTCAATTAAAAAATGACCATTCAGGACAAATTATAAAGCTGAGGACTGAATAGAAGTGTCAAAAAATAAAAGGAAAAAAAAAAAGAAAATAGAAAGAAAGAAATAATGATCATGAACAGAAATTTAAAGAATTATACTTATCTGTAGAAAGAAACCCACAGGTCTCTTATGTCCTTCAGATCTGACTCAGTTTCAAAGGGACTTGTGATTTGAAAGTCATCCTCACTCCCTCTAGTTTCTCACTCAGGTCTCCTGCCTCACCATTTCTCTCCGTAGTGTTCTCTATCACCTGTGTTAGCCTTTCTTAAACACCTTTTTGTTTCTTTCTCTCCCTCTTAAGATTGTTGCTCAGAGCAGATCACATAAATACATTCTGACAAAAAAAGACCAAGGCAAGGTTATCTTTCTTATTCAGCATACACATTCTTACAACTGTATCACACCTGTTATTTTATTGTTTCTTATAAGCTAAACTTCTACTTTTTAAAACCAGAATCTACTACTATATTCATTTTTCTTCTTACTTTAAGGAGACCTTGTTGTGTTTAAATCTAAATTCATTTTTATCTCACGGCATTTGGTCCATTACTCCAGGATGCTGAACCTTTGAGTTTAGTTGTTATTGGTTCAGCTTATCTGCAATATTGCAATATTAATATTAAGTACCATAATAAATGCCTTAAGGAAGCCCAAATACACCACAAGCTTTCCATTGGAAACACTAATGTGTCATCCATACTACTCATGTATAAGGTGTTAACAAAATAATTCTTTAAATCTGATTTCCCAAAGACAAACCTTCAGGTATTGTTGAATAAAACATATTATTCTGAACATTAACTTGTCCTTTCCTTTCTCTTCACTTTGAAGACTCTTCAATTTTCAAGAAACTCTATTAATTCAAGAATCATTCCCAAAAAAACTACTTTCTACAGCTTCTTCACCTTAAATAAAACATTTTGACTCTTGTGCACAGTAAGAAAAACAACAATCTTAAATTCATAACAGAATTGTATTTAAATAAAACATTACCATTTATGTACTTCAGATATTTTCTATTTTTGTGTTTTTATATACACACTTGCTAGCATTTCTTATTCTACTTCAAGAACCATGTTTGTTTTGGTTAGTAGACCTACAGTATTTTTCTGTGTGGACTGTGGAGCGAGTGTTAGGAACAAATGATCTCTGGTTTCCTAACATAGTGTTGCCTTTATTTGCGGGCATTTTCTCTGAAAGAAGCCACTTGCAGAAAAATATTTTCTGGAGAAATAATAGTACCCTGCCTGGCATTGTAGTTTTTGATTCCTTGGTTTTAGCTTCTTTTCACTGCATTCTTTTTCCATAAGATGAAGAGGAAGATAAAGGAAGATGGCATAATAGCAGCTTTGTACATTGTGGTTCTGAACACAGATGAGTTACTTTGTGTTTTTCATTGAATAATGCTGTGTTTCTCTTCTTGGTTGCTTCCCTTTTTCTATTTTTTTCATATTTTAAGATAAATCATAGTCCTGTTTAATATACGTATCCACATACTGCAAATTTTATATGTATCCTCCTCTGTTATAATTGCTTGCCCAAAGACATTAATTTTTGCCATAGTCTACACATCATTTTGTGGAGTATGTCTTTTACTAAAGAACATATTAAAATATAGTTTAACTCTCCTCTCCTCCATAGCACTTTCAAAGATCCATGAAAACAGCCAATTTGGATCTCATAGACTATCTTATTTGTGGTACATGTGGTATTTGTCATTTTACACCGATCCTTCATTGAAGGAATTATGGAATATGAAGTGAAGCCTGTGTATCTATGAATACACATACCAACTCTCTCTGCCTGATACATATGTCTTGGCTCTAATTTCTACCTAGATATATTTTCACTCAGTGAAACTTATTATGATACCCCAAATTAGCTCACCACATCTTCACATCATTGTATTATCTCTCCCTCCATTCTACAGAATCTACATTGTTAACATATCTGTGAATTCCAGGGACCATCACAGGAATATCACCTCTGCTTTATCACTCACTTTACTTGCTTATGGCTTTCAAGTTGATTTTGAAATATTTCTGTTGACTCTGCCACAAAAAGAAAATAAAGACAACAAGAAGAAAAAGGACTGCTAAGATAGCCCTGAATTTAACAGGAAGAGGGGATACTACTTGGACAGAATCCTCCTAATGCTTCTATATGGGAAGTTAAGGAAGAAAATCTATGGGGATTTAGACCCTCACCTGGAAAAATCTTTAAGGTAAGCATTGCTAGGCAATAAATTAAGTAAAGTTGAACAGCATTTATAAAACACTAGCTTGGATTTGGTACTAGGAGCCTCAGTGAGGTAAGGATCTCCAGTGGCCCTTGACAAGCAGGCTCATGAGCATGATGTGTAGTTGGCTCCCCATCCCACTTCTCAGCTGTGGGTGTTTTGGAAGCAAGTAGTTAATTTACTTTCTCATTGCCAACATGGTTTAACCTAGCGACACAAAAGTACAAGTTTAAATTTTTTTCTCTATTATCCATTTTTAAAAGGTATTACAGGGTCTCTCTTTGTATTCAGGCTGGCCCTGAGCTCAGCCTCCAACTCACATCACAGCAATCCTCCTGCCTCTGCCTCCCGAGTGCTGGGGTTACAGGCGTGAGCCACCAAGCCTGGCACTGTGGTATGTGGTGCTGATTGCTGCTGGGTGTGAGTCTCCATACCCATTATTGTTGTGTGTGTGAGTCTCCACACCCATTATTGTTATGTGGTTACCAGGGGAATCAAACCCCGGCCCTTGCACTTGCAAGACAGGCGTAGGAACCAGAGAGCTAACTCCCTGGACCCAGGTATTTGCATCTTAAAAGCAACAACATGCTATAAACATGAGAAAATTTTCTTATTTGTCACTAAGTAAAATGCTACTAATAATATCAGAAATCAGTGGAAATATACTTCTTCAATTTACAATACTTTAAATTATTTTACTGTATTTAAATCTAAAATTTTACTGCACTTTACATAGATTCTATTGCTATGCTCTTCACTATACTGATCTTATTTCCTGCCACATTTAATGTGTTTTCAATCTCATACAGTGAATTTTTATCATGTTCATATTTCCTTGGAGAAGTTTAAGAGCTCTTGTGTGTTGAAGAATAAGTATAAATTAGACCAGAGATATTAGTTCTGGATATCCATTATATACCTCAGTTACTGATGTTAATAAGAATGGACTGTATATCTAAAAACTGTTAAGAGAGTACAAAAATAGGTAAATATGTGAATTGATGAATATTTGGTTTGATATAATCTTTCTATAATGTATGTAGAAAGCATCCTTTTGTACACTAAAATTTTAAATAATATATTATGACCAAAATTTCAGAAGTCAGAAAATTGCTATGATGGTTTTGTAATTCTGATTCTGTTTATATCATATAATTTTCTTTCCTGTTATGTAGCATATTTGTTGTTCTTTTTCATCACAGGCATTGTGAATATTACATTGCAAATTATTCAATTTTATTTTCTGCTTTTTAGGTTTGTCAAGCAGCTAGCTTACTTGTGAATAATTCTGTTTCTGCAAGACTTGCTGACAAACTGCTCTGTGATGGCCCCATGGGAAACTTTATTATGCAGACCTTAAACTTTGTGGAAGGCATAGAATTTCGGGATGGCATGAATATGCCTTTTTTTTCTATGCAGAATGAGTACAATTTGAACATCTGGATGTAGAAGCTTGAAAATTTCTTGACTGTACAGTTTTATAAGAATGTTTCTTTGCCTGATTTTACAAAGTTACCCTATTTCTGTGCAATTTAATATTCAGTCAAAGACTCAAGTGCAGCACATGCATATGTGTCTGGGAATACAACTGCCAAACTCTTATCACTTCATGCTTTTTCCCCATGGAAAAAGCCTTCATTTATTTTATTAAACAAAAGTGAAATAAGCTGTGTAGGAACAATTTTAGTATCAAAGAGATCACTTCATTCTTTACTCTGCAAATTCCAAGTGCCCTGGTATTAAAAAA
>PVIR01031189.1:0-19584 GCA_004026965.1 Petromus typicus | reverse complement strand
CACCTTTGTTTTATTTTGTTTGTTTTTGAAATGCTGGGGGTTGGGCCCAGTGCCTTTTCAACCAGCCTTTTTATTTTTTAAATTTTTCATTTTGAGACGGGGGTCTTGCTAAGAGGCTAAGTTGCCTTGCTGGGTGCAAATGTGTTTCATTTTAAGGACAGAGTCTTAGTAAATTGCCCAAGCTGGTCTCAGATCTGCAGTCCTCTCACCTCAGCTTCTCAGGGTGCTGAGGTCATAGCACTGAGCCAAATGCTAACGGCACCTGGCTAGCCACATTGTGTGTGTGTGTGTGTGTGTGTGTGTGTGTGTGTGTGTGTGTGTGTGTATTATTGGGGATTGTAGTTCTTTTCTTTATCTCTTCTTTGAGACAGGTTCTTGTCATTACATACTCCTGCCCAGTATTAGAGGGCTATTAGTGACGCCTGCTTCTTGCCTTCCCTAATTCAGTTCTACTGTTTCATACCAGGAGTCAGACTGAAGCCCAGCATGACTCAACAGGGAATTTCAGTCAGCAGAGTTGGGCCAGTATTGCCTCTCTGCTAATGGCTGTCACCGAGGTCTAAGTCCTGCTCTGTGAAAGGTCAGCGCCCTGCTGAGTTACGTGAAGCTGATGTCAGTGTGACCCGAATTAAAATCTTTTACCCTGAATTATCACTTTTCATTGACCTTGTGACTTGCACCTGGTCCTGGTTTCTTCTATCCTAGCAAGATAAGCAGTGCCTACTCCCTAAAAGCCCTGCCAGGTGCTCTCTTGCCAAATGTTTGTTAGTATCTCACTAGACGACTGCAAAGCTCCCTAGCTCCCTGTTCCTTCCCACGGTTATATTCAGTAAATGCTGGATGCTCCTGGGGGCTTTTGTCTTTGTTCCTAAGGTAGCACTGATCAGGGCCCAAGACTCAGCTTCACAGCAAGTCTCATTCTGTCTGTACTTTAACCTTTAGCCAGTGTTGTGGTGGCTCATAGGAGGCTGAGACTTAACTTCTAGGGTCTCCAGTAATGTCTACACCCTGATTCTAATATAGTCCAGGTTGGCCTCAGACTCCTGGTGATCCTCCTGCCTCAGCCTCCTGTGTGCTGGGATGACAGGTGTGTGCACACCTAGCTTGATCTTAACTCTTTAACTACACAATTCAGTGGCACTGAACAGATTCACATTGCTTTCCAACCATTACCACTATCTACCCACAGAACTTCTCATTTTACAAAAGTGAAACTCTATACCTATTAAACAATAACTCCTCACTCCCAAGTTCCCCTAGGTGCTGGCAATGACCCTTTTACTTTCTATCCCTGCAAGTTGGACCATTCTAAACCCCCCACATAGTGGAATGGTAGAGTATATATTCTTTTGTGACTGGCTTATTGCACTGAGCACAGTGTTTTCCAGGCTTATCCATGGTTTAGAATTTCTTTTTAGGACTAAGAAATGTTCCTTTATACGGGTGGACCACATTGTGTTTATGCATTTATATAGGGATACTTGTGATGTCCACCTTTGGGCTGTTGTCATTAATGCTGCTGTGCACATGGGTGTACCAAAGCTGCATGAGTCTGTTTTCTGTTCTTTTGTGTATACAAGGTGTGATAAAAAATATGGTGAATGTTCTAATTTTATTACAGTAAAAGAAACATTGCCATGAGCTCCCCTGACCTCGAACACACTTATCCCATCATTCGTGCCACTTTCTGGAGTCTTCTTTGGCAAATGTCTCTATTAGGTGTGGTAGAAAAATCCGATATATGCCTTGGCAAGTGCCACCCATTGGGAAAGCAGGCTCCTCCTCCACCTTACTCACCAGATCTGACAACACAGAACTTCTGATCTATCTTCAAATAACCACCAAAAGTAAACATTTTGAATCAGCTCAGGACATCAAGGCATTCACAACAGTGCAACTGAAGACACTTGTGGAGTGGGTTTTCTAGCACTGCTTCAAAAAATGGCAAAAACAGTGGGATAGCGTGTTTAAAGCTGGAAAGAGTATTTTGAAAGAGAGTCATGGTAGTGCATCTTTTCTGTAATACTTTTCTTTCTTTAAACGCAGACTATATATATATATTTTTTTGAGACATACTGTATTTTTTATTAATCTTTGTACAACCAGGAGTTACAAAATGGTGCAGAAAGTTTGATTTAATATGTCAGACTGCAGGTGACCGGGGCCAAGCAGATGGATTTACTGGACAGGGGGATTGAGGAGTGGGTACTTTGATAAAAGTGTATGCTTCAAGAAATAAAAAGGTAAAACAATAATTACAGTAATTATTGACAAGCCAGACACTATATACAGACACTATCTTTGAACTCTGCATCAAGCCTAGAGGGAAGATGTTTTTCCCACTTTGAGATGAAGAACCTCAAGACTTCCATAGTTTGCCTTCGGCCAAAAGACTGGTTAGAAACTGCCTCAGCTGAGCTGGAACCCAAGTCTGTGTGGTCCCTGTTCTTT
This sequence comes from Petromus typicus, assembly GCA_004026965.1. Classification (NCBI taxonomy): domain Eukaryota; kingdom Metazoa; phylum Chordata; class Mammalia; order Rodentia; family Petromuridae; genus Petromus; species Petromus typicus. The sequence continues at coordinate 17,133 of PVIR01031189.1, read as the reverse complement.
ACTTCTCCAAATCATACTGTATTTGTCCTAATTTTAAATGGATTCGGCTAAAAGGAAGAGATAGTTGAACATTTCTGATGGCTGGTTGCTTATTTATTTTATCTGGTTTTTGAAACAGAGTCTTACTGTGTGGCCCAGGCTGGCCTCAGATACGTGACCCTCCTCCCTCAGCCCCGAGTGCTGGGGTGACAGACGTGCCACCACGCCTGGCTCCTCTGCTTTCTTTTCAGAATGGTTTTGGAACACACAAATGGCTTATAAAGAGAATCCCCTACTCCCAGTACCCTTTGAGAAATGAATACACAGGAGAGTTTGTGAACGGACACCGCCACGGACAGGGGAAGTTCTGCTACGCCAGCGGAGCCGTGTACGAGGGACAGTGGGTCTGCAACAAGAAGCATGGCATGGTGAGTGCGGCCGGGAGTCACCTCCGGAAGAGGTGCCCCGCAGGTCAGCCGCAAGCAGACTGCACTCTCTGTTTACAGATAGTTTACTCTTCGTTTAGATGGTTACATGAATTCTTAAATATTTCCAACATGTCATCCAGTTTCTGGATAGTAAGTTATTAGCTTGTGTCACATGAATGTGTATGAGGGTAATTTTGGTGAAAAGTAACAATCTAGGTTAATCTGTCATCTGTAATATACCAGTTTCGGGGCTGGTTTGGTTTGGTGACTCAGAGAAGTTGAGGTTTCTCTTGTGTCTACACAGTATCTCCCGCCATGTCAGGATGACGCATTCTTGTGTCACCCCTGCCCCATGGCTATGTGGTGGCTGCTGTGATTCCGGGCCTCACATCCACACCTGACTAAGTAGAGGAACAGAAGCCCTTCTCTCATCCACTCTCTACAAGTATCGTTACTTTCAGAGCTGAGCTGGACAGTCTCTCCCTCTCTGAGTCACTGACCCCTGGCCTGAGCTTGACAGGTGGCAAAGGCGTCCCTGATGTGGGACAGGCACTCTGGGTCACTTGCCTCATTTAGTAAGACCCATTTTGTGACCAGAGGCTCAAAGATGGGAAAGGGTTGGGACAGACACAGAAAGAGGACTGGAGAGGAAGGGGGAGGAGGAGCAGGAAAAGGACAGGGGCTGACAGCGAGGTGAGAGCTGGGAGGCTGATGGTGTGGACTGTGTGTGCAACAAAGGAACAAGCTGGGTGAGGAGGTCACACCTGTGATTGCAATACTTGGGAGGCTGAGGCAGGAAGATCATGAACTGAGCCTGTGAGACCTTGTCTCAAAATGAAAAGGATAGCTTGTTTTTTCTTTCCTTTAATAAAAATGGGCTGGAGCTGGGGTTCCGTGTGAAGGCCCTGGGTTCAGTCTCCGGTACCAAACAAAGAAACAAACACAAAGCTTCCAAACCTTGAAGAACTGCTGCTGCTCATTTACCAGTGCTTTCACAAGGGAACTCTTTCCAAATGGTTAAGAAGTCATTTTCCGGGCCGGGGATTTAGCTCAGTGGTTCCAGCGCCTGTCTTGCAAGCGCAAGAACCCGGGTTCAATCCCCAGTAACCACATACCATACTGGGCATGGAGACTCACGCCCAGCAGCAACCAGTACCACATACCACAGTGCCGGGCGTGGTGGCTCACGCCTGTAATCCCAGCACTCGGGAGGCAGAGGCGGGAGGATTGCTGTGATGTGAGTTGGAGGCTGAGCTCGGGGCCAGCCTGAACCACAAAGTGAGACCCTGTCTCAAAAAACCTAAAAAAAAAAAAGTCATTTTCCTCCCTGCAGGGCCGATTAACTTTCAAGAACGGACGTGTGTATGAAGGGTTGTTCTCTAATGACCACATAGCTCAGTTTATGGGCCCTGAAGATGACATCCAGAGCTACATGGACCTGCACGCCAAAGGGTTCCGCTCGAGCAAGCAGGACCGAGCCTCTGTTGGTGCTGGTAGGAGCCTCCGTCTGTCGGGTGTCCCTGGTGTCCTCGAAAGGCCCTGATCTCTCCTTCTTCATCCTTCCTCCTTTATGTTCTTCCCTTCCCTTTCCCTTCTTCCTCTACCCTCCCCTTCCCTTTCTCTTCATTTCCTCTCTTTTTTGCAGTCCTGGGGACTGAACCCAGTGCCCTCATGTTGAGCTACATCTGTAACCTTTTTATTTTTGGTTTTGAGATAGGATCTGGCTGAGTCACTAAGTTACCAGTCTGAGCCCAGACTTGCCAGCCTCCTAACTCAGCTTCCCAGAATCCTGGGATCATAGGTGTGCACACCTGGCTCACAACTGTTTTCTTAGTAAAGTTTTCTGAATATTCTTTTTTTTTTTTGAGACAGGGTCTTGCTTTGTAGTTCAAACTGGCCCTGAGCTCACTATGTAGCTCAGGTGAGCCTGGAACTCACAGCAATCCTTCTGCCTCTGCCTCCTGAGTGCTGGAATTACAGGCATGAGCTATCATGCCCATCCTTGTGGTTTGTGGTACTGATTGCTGATGGGCATGAGTCACCACACCCAGCATTGTGGTATGTGGTTATTGGGAATTGAACTTGGGACCTTGTACTTGCAAGGCAGATGCTGGAACCACTGAGCTATATCCCCAGCCCTTTCTGAATATTCTTATGTCCCTTATGGTTGGGAGTCACCCTGACATAACACTGAAAATGTTTAACATTGCTTCTCACAGTTGTCTCCTGTTTTGCCTGTTTTCTAGAAATGATCAGAAAGCTTGAGGGCACTGAGAGTCTCTCTATGCTAGGCCTGAGCATGGAGATGGACCTCAGACTGCTGGCGAACATGTACCCCAAGGAGCAACAAGCAGAAGAAATAAAGCAGGTCAAACCCTTTTCACTGTTATAAATTCGTATTTTAGGCTTAATTATTAAAAGTCTCCTTGGTCTGGTAGTGGCCACTGGTGGTCATTGTCAGAGTCCCGTGACCAATGTTTTACCTGGATCATCCCCCTGAGCTTCCAAGGCTGGAGCCTGGATGGAGAGTCTCCATGAAGTCCCCAGAGCCTTGAGCCCCTCACTTTACTCTCAACTCAGAGTGGGTTGAGGACTAAGGCTGTCACCACCTCCTCCATGAGAAACTAACTCTGCTGTGATTATGGTCTGCTAGAGTTCACCAGAACTGAAAGCCCTTAGAAATCACTGAAAATTTGGGTGCCATGGTACTGTCCTATAATCCCCACTGCTTGGGAGGCTGGGGCAGGAGGATTGCAACTTCAACGGTTCCATCTTCGGCACTGCAAAGATAAAATAACAGCAAAACCCAAACAAGCAACCTGAAAGGTGAATGGATGCCTAAAACTCCTTAGAGACAGAGAAAATGATGTCTGTGGACCTTGTCTGATTCCTGTCTGGCAAGTTAAAGTAACAGGACATTCAGTACCACGGCCCCTGCTTAGGCTGCGCGTGGTATGCTCGGCTCTCTCTATGCCCTTTGCCCTTCTTTCTTCCTCCTTGCCAAATACCTGGCCCTGGTTCTTGGGGCCCCAGAAGGGAGACTATCCATTTGCCCTCCGCCTCTTCTGGCTCCCAAGGCCAGTGCTGTAATTCAGGTGTCAGGACCTCTGTCCCAAGACTCTCGTTAAAGATAGGAGTCTTTACCACTTCCAATACAAAAGTAGACAATGCAGAAAACACAGATAAGGAAAAGAGAACTTGTAGCCAGACAAAATCTTGTGGCTCTTTCTGACTTAACAGGCATACAGACATAGACTGGGGGTCACCCTGTCACAGACATAGACTGGGGGTCATCCTCTTCACAGAATCTCTGTTCTCATGTAGAGCTTAATGATAGCTATTCAGTGCCATTAGATATGCTCTTAAAATGTAATTTTCAGATAAATACACTAATATACATTGATTTACCAAGAAAAGTGAGATTACTTATATTACTCTCCTTCTGCTATCTCTTGATATTTTACACACACACTGTCAAACATGGTGCTCACCTGTAATCCCAGCACTCAGGAGGCTGAGGCAGGAGGATCACCACAAATGTGAGCTCAGTCTGCAGAATGAGGTGAGACCCTGTCTCAAAAAACAAAAAGTTAAAAAGCAAAAAAATCAAAGCGTATGCATCTTATAAAAATTACATATTTAAAATATACTATCTACGTTGAGTATTTTATAATTACAGAGGAACGTATGCTTTACCAAAAATTCAAATATTACAGGAATATATGGGACAGAAAGGGAAATGGTCCTCTAAGAAAACCTTTGAAGACCTTTATTGACTATACTTCATCATGCAGACACAGTACCATTTTGTTAGCAAATTCCGTGTGGTTTTTCTTCACTTTTTACTTTGGATGCTTTTACACTTACAGAGAGTTTCCATGCTCCTCTTCTCAGCTTCCCTGTGCTGGCCTCTTCTGGTGACCCCTACTTGCAATGGGCCCCAGAACCGCACATGGCTACGGTGGTGTTGCCTAAGCCGGGCTCCCTCCAAATACCCTTACGTGGTCAGGACCCCACACTGCACGTATTTGTCTGTCTGTTCCTCCTCTGGCCTATGTCAGCTTCTCTCTGTTGCTCATAACCTTGAGATTTTGAAGTGCACTGATCAATTATTTTGTAAAATGTCCCTTAATTTGGGTCTATTTAAGTTTTGCTATGATTACATGTATTGTCTGTTATTGGTATAATTTTGGTGTCTTAAACTGTGGCTGTCTTTTTGAGCAGAGGTCCTGAGCATTGTAGGTTCAGCTAGAACCAGCTAAGCAAGCAGGCAGGGGTCCTGGAAGCCTTCAGGCTGCCCTGCCGCACTCCACTGGCTGCCTTTGCCTCAGTCCGTGGGATCTGATATCACGGCCTCTGCAGACAGCCTCGGCCAGTCCCCTCCTGACTGGGAGCTCAGGCGGTGACAGTGCAGGTGTTTGGACAGTGGACACTGGCCCTGGTTCCAATGCCTTCCTGTCCCTGGATCCTCCCAAGAGCCTCTGGGAAGGTGCTTTTGCATAGCAAAGATGGGGCAGAGGGATGGCAGCCCCGCTCCAGGTCACACTGCCCTGTCGGTGTCCCTGGAGCACTCTGCCCTCTGCCTGCCCCAGACTGCTTCCCATGAGCACCGGCTCTTGAAAGTCCTCTTCCCTTCCCTTTCTCTGAACCCTGCAGGAAGCTCCTTGCTTAGATTCGCTCTTCTCTGCCTGCTCTCTGCTCTCCCATCAATGTGTCCTTTTTGCATACAGTGCATGTCTTGGGTTCTTTACTACACTTTAAGGTTTATGAAGACAAGTTCTGTGCAGCGCTCTAGAAAAATGCTTCATTGAATTACAATGAATCTTAAACAGCATGTGGGACCCGGGGACAGAGAGGTTAGAAACACAATCAGCATGAGCATCACCTACTTTACACCTTCAGCCTTAATATGCTATTAACTGTTGTTTGTTTGTTTGTTTGAGACAGGATCTTGCTTTGTAGTTCAGGCTGGCCCTGAGCTCATTCTGTAGCCCAGGCCAGCCTTGAACTCACAGCAATCCTCCTGCTTCTGCCTCCTAAAGGCTAGGATTACAGGTGTGAACTACCACGCCCAGCATTTTGGTGTATAGTACTGAGTGCTGGGATTACAGGTGTGAGTCACCACGCCCAGCATTGTGATTTGTGGTATCAGGGTTCAAACTCAGGACCTTGTGCTTGCCAGGCAATGTCAAAATCACTGAGCTAAATCCTGGACCCTTAACTGTGTTTTTGTACAAGCTATTGATCGGGTCAAGGGTTCCTTTCCATTCTTAATTTGCTGAGGGTGTTTGTCATGAAAAGATGTTAACTTCTGTCAGATGCATCACTTGGTATGATCATATGGTTTTTCTTGTTTAGTCTACCAATATGGTGAATTACTTTAATTTTTCAAGTGTTGAAACCAGCCTTGCAATTACATCTACTTGGTGTTGATGTCCTATTCTTTTCGTATCTTGCCGGACTTGGTTTATCCTGTTACAGACTTTTGCATCTATGGACTCGAGGGGTACTGGTTTTGATCTGTAGGCAACAGAAATTTATTGGGGCCATTGAGATAGGGTACAATCACACAGCAATATGACAGTAACTTTGTTTTCCAGAAAATAACATATTTCATTACTGATAGGCAGAGATTATGTTTTATTGACTGGAGGTGAGCAGGATAGGACGCATGTGCCACCCTCATTTAATCGAGAAAGCAGACACTGTGTCTTATTCTCTTGAGGCAGGATAAAACACACATGGCTTTCTTCTCTTCAGGTAGAATATGCTCTCCTAAGAAACATTACAGAGCTGAGAAGAATCTATAGCTTCTACAGCAGCCTTGGATGTGACCATTCTCCAGATAATACCTACCTGATGACAAAGCTTCACTTTTGGAGATTTCTAAAAGACTGCAAATTTCACCACCACCGTGTAACTCTTGCTGATATGGACAGGGTGTTAGGTGGTGAGTATTCCAGATCCATCATTTCTTTTGGACTAGAGGATCATTAGTGTGCCATGATGTCACAGGAACCTGTTGGGAGGTATTGGGAGGGCTGGGTGTGTGGCTCAGTTGCAGAGCATTTGTCTTAACATGTGAGGCCCAAGGTTTGACCCCCAGCACCGAATAAAAAAGAGTTGGGCAAGTAGGGAATGCACAGGTCAGGGTAGGGTTCCAGAAGTCAACATGTGGCCTTGCTTCCCATGCTTACTCTGTACTTGCAGAGGTTCCTTGTGCAACAGTAAAGCCCTTCAATAAAGGGGTCAGCAAAGTAGCCAGCCCCACCTGCCACCCGTTCTTCTAAGCCTCCCTGGAACACAGCAGTGGTTATGTTCATCTTTTGCATATGGCTACATTTGTCTTACACTACAGAGTAACCAGCCTGGAACATCAAAGCCTCTCAGGTTCCTTACAAACATGTGTCTTCTCCGATCCGTAGTGGAAAAGTGTGTTACTCTCGGGTAAAGGATGAGGGAGTGTTTGGAATGGTCCAGAAAAGGCTGTGGGCAGTATATTAGCCTTCCTGTTATTGGACACAATATCCGACAGCTGCAATTTAAAGGAGCACAGGTGTAATCTGGCTCACGATTCATGGAATTCAGTTCATGGTCAGCTAGCTCCAAGGCAGGAACATCATGGTGGAAGGACGCTGTGTCCAGGAAGCAGAGAAGGGCAGAACAAGCCACACCCCCAGTGATGCACCTCCTCTAACCACACAAGCCACACCCCAGTGATGCACCTCCTCTAACCACACAGTTAGCAATGAACCCACCTCCTGAGCAGAGTAGTGCCTATGATTCAGTCACTTTCCAAAATCTTCACCTCTGAATACACGAGCCTTCCAAGGGATATTTTAGATCAGAATGATTATAGGCTGTCCTAAGATTTCAAATTAGAAAGCCCATGAGATAAATTTAATAACCCTGAAAGTTTTACTCCTTTGAGCTGAATTTTGAGAGGCAAAACTAAAAACTTCAAATTATCTTCTCAAAAAATAAAATATTAACGTGATCATTATGTGTATCTAAAATATACCAATTAATTTTTAAAAGACTAGAAAAATATTTTTAACGTGTGCATGACAGGGCGATAATTCATGTGTCTGATTACCGGGCAGCTCTGATTTAATTTGTCTTTCTCCCTATCGGCAGGCTCCGATTTAATAAAATAAATGTTTGTTCATTATTATAACTTATAATTAGTATGGATTAAATATTATCTGATATTTATACTTGGGAAGTAATTGTTTAATGAGCTAACTAGATTTAGTCCATCTATAGACTTTTAATTAATTTGTTAATAAAAAAGTGATAAAAGTAATCAGATCCATTTGTACCACCAGTGGTACCAGCGACCCAAAAGGACAATCATGAATGTACCGCTGCTGGTGGTTCAAGTTAGTGGAACATGTTAAATCCATTTACAGTTAGCAGCATTAGACTGTGGTTCAGGTGATGGGAACAAGGTAAATTATAAGTGCCTCGTAAAGAAAGCATACAGAATACTTCTTTGTGGTGCTCAATTCCTGGTTGGATGTTCCTCTGTATTCAAGTTCTCTTGAACTCCATCTCAAGAACTACATTGCTGGGCCGGGGATTTAGCTCAGTGGTTCCGGCACCTGTTTTGCAAGCGCAAGGACCAGGGTTCGATCCCCGGTAACCACATACAATACTGGGTGTGGAGACTCACGCCCAGCAGCAACCAGTACCACATACCACAGTGCCGGGTGTGGTGGCTCACTCCTATAATCCCAGCACTCGGGAGGCAGAGGTAGGAGGATTGCTGTGATGTGAGTTGGAGGCTGAGCTCAGGGCCATCCTGAACCACAAAAGCAAGACCTTGTCTGAAAAAAAAAAAAAAAGAACTCCATCATTGTTAGTTTTGTGGGATATATACCTGGAACAAACACAGTAGATGCTATGGAGAACCAATACATGCTCTCCAATTTTCTCATTTTAGCCTGCAACGACATACCAGTTGAAGAAATCCATTCTCCGTTTAGAACAATACTTCTGAGGACATTCTTGAGTTATCTCCTGCAGCTGGCCTACCACATTCATCACAAAGAATACCAGTGAGTGCTTGGTATCGAGGTCCCAGGCAGCACTTCGGCCATGTCACACTCTTTTCTCCAGTGATCACTGTTGTCCCATGTGGCCTGGAAATCAAAGTCTGAAAGCAAAGCTTTCTCCGAATTTCAGCCACAAAGCTGTAAGATATTATAGTAAAACTCAGAACAGCCTCCACATCTGAACTGTTTCAACGTTGCATAGAGCTGCTAGCATTTTATTGAAGAGGAGGCATAGCCAACTCTTATTTCTTAGGTCAGAATTTCCTGCTTTGAAGCAGAGGTACATTTTTTCCCCCAAAGAAACCTTTTTTTTTTTTTAGATTTACAGAAGTTTTGCTGAGTTTCCTTTACCCAGATCCACCTAACACTTCTATCTCACATAGCATGGTACACCCATCAAAAGCAAGGAATTAATGTTACTGTGATATTGTTAACCAAACCCTTTTTCCAGTGTCCCGTTTCTGTCCCAGGATCAGGTCCAGGATACCACCTTCCATCGAACACCTTCTTGGGCATCTTTAATCTGTGATCATTTCTCACACTTTGCCTGTCATGACCTGGTTGCTTAAAACAGTCCTGACTAGTTATTTTGTGAAACTCCTCATGTCTTGGTGTTGTGATGCTGTCCCTTGACTCTCCTGAGGCTGTAGGTTTTGGGGAAGAATGGTGGATGGCCCCCGTCCACCCTGGGCTGCACACGAGGTCAGATGTCTTGTCAGGGGCAGCTTAACCCTGCTTGCAGATTAGAGAACTCACCATCTCTTCTCTCTCTAGCCTGTTTGTTACAGTCTGGTTATTAAGTCTAGTTCCCTCTCCTGGATGGAATAACTGATGTCTTTTTAATCACAGAAATCGAAGCCCATCGCTCTTTCTCTGTTTTACAAAACTGATGACGGAAAACATTCATCCAAACGCCTTCCAGGTAAAAGGTAAATACAAAAGCAATAGGGTGACATTCACTGTCGTTATTCAAATTTTAATTTTGTCACCACTTTTTGAATGTTATATTTGCAGGCACTTTGTTCCGTGAGGACAAGGGGGCACTCTACATAATGAATTATACTGATAAGTGCTGGGAGATTTATAAAGCTTACTGCAGGCCGAGCCCGGTGCTCCCTGGTGAGCTAACGATGAAGATGAGACACTTCCTGTGGATGCTGAAAGTAAGTTTAATGCCACTTGGATTTGATACTAGTTTGATATTCACAAGCATCTTTACATTAAAGAAAGACAAGATATTCCAGCTGTATGTAAAGAATGAGATAAAGATCAGGGATAAATGAGGGCAGCTCTGGGATGGACCCGGGGCCCTGTGTCTGCTGGACAGGCGCTCTGCCCCTGAGCTCCACACCCAGCTTGGAGAAGCAGAGACATCTTTTCTTACTCTCAGTGGTTTGTGTTCCGGGACTCTTTTCATGTGTCCTTGATGAAGCCGAAAGTCAAATATTAATGACAGAGTGCCTTAAAGACATTCAACAGTACTGCATGTATGTGAAAAGCAGACAACAACCACATCTTTAGGAAAATAAATGTTTTAAAGTATATGGCTGGGAGATGGGATAGTACAGCTGTCCATTTGTTCACCTTGGCTCCCTTGTTTTTGTGGTCCTGGGGACTGAGCCTGGAACCTTTGAGATGAGCTACATCTTCAGCCCTTTAAAAAAATTTTTTTTAAAAAAGTTTGAGATAGGGTCTTGCTATGTCACTAAGTTGGCCAGGCTGGCCTTGAACTTGGAATCCTCCTGCCTCAGCCTCCCAGCATGCCTCTTTCTTCATGGTCACTTCCACACCAAAGGCAATTGGAGGCTCCATTTGATTCGGTGGTTTGGGGTCCCTCCTCTTGCATCGTATCCAGATGGTTCCTGGGGGTCACTGTGCTCCTGGGTGATGGCAGAACCCTTCCATTCTGTTTTCCACAAGCTTCCTCCAGTGCCTGTGATGGCCATTGCTGACATCCAGTACTTCACTGGGGATGACACTGGTGAGCTCCGAAGTCTGTTACTTCACCTATCCCTGTGGGCAGTATATTAGCCTTCCTGTACTGATATTCTCTGCTGGGTCTAAGAGTCTCCTTCCTGGGCTTTGACTTTATGGGTATGAACTTTATTTCATGAAATAAAGTTTCCCTCAGAAAAAACTTTATTTCTGAAAGAAATGTGGGTATGAACTTTATTTCTGAAAGAGCTTCATTTCCCCTATTATTGAATACTCTCAAATACAGATCCATACAGAAAAGAAGAGATAAATGTTTGATTTTTCCCCTTTCTTAAATTTCAAGACAATGAGTTGACATCTCAGCAATTTAAATGTGTTGTTTGCTTTGTTGGTGAGATTTTAGGAAGCTGAACTCAGGGGCTCACGCAAAGGCAGGTTCTGCCACAGTGCAGTCCTCTAAAATTTTGACAGTCTCACACTTAGGTGACGACTTTGGCCTTGACTTGTGCTTCTCCTGCCTCAGCCTCCTAGAGTGCTGCGATGACAGGGTTGTGCCACTGCACCTGGCCTGTTGCCTGGCTTCTGTTTTAAGCCTCTCATGTGGCTGTGGTGAGGGCTGGACGTCACTGTCGGCTGCATGCTGTGAAGCTGATGGCAGTTCTGTGGGTGGGGCCCTTGGCAGAGGCAAGGCTTCGGGTCAGGCATCCCCAGGACGAGTTGTGAGTGTGCAGATCCTATCTTTTGGGTGAGGACTTTCGGTGCTGCTGGATTTGGATCTGGGTGTCCCAGGTTCTGGCACAGAGGGAAGGTGGGTTGGGTGTGGAGGGGTGGTGGCCAGACCCAGGTTCACTCACTCTTTCCAGAAAAGCAGTGTGACCTGGGGGCGCCGAGCACTCCCCCAGGCTCTTCAGTTCAGTCTCTGAGTGCAGACGCTCCAGCCAGACTGGAGCTGGGCTTCCCGGGCGCAGCCTGTCCCTCTCCTCACTCTGTGCTTCCCTGAGGCCTTGACTAGATTGGCTGGGCCCAGCCGCCCAGCGCTTCCAGCCCCTGGAACTGTGTTTCATGCCGGGATCATTTACCATTTACTCTCCCATTTTCTCTCACTTGTGTTTGTTTGTTTGTTTTTCAAAGGCTCCTTTTTTCTTTTAGAAAAACAAATACTCATGTTAGCTTATCATGCTGCTCAGGATGGTCAGTTTACCTTACCTGGGCATGGAGGTGCACAGCTATAATTCCAGCCCTTGGGAGGCTGGGGCAAGAGGATTGCTTGAAGTTCCAAGGCCAGCCTGAAGTACAGAGTGAGACCCTGTCTCAAAAAACCAAAATCCTATGATCAGTTTTTAAGACAGTTACTTCTAGTACATTTTTAAAAAGTAGTTTATTGACATTAAAATATATATATCTAATTATGGAAAGTTATGGTTTGTTTGGTTGTTTCTTTTACAGGACTTTAAAATGATAAATAGAGAATTAACTGCAACCAAATTTGTGACAGTCATAGCAGAGGATAATCCTTTCATACATGATGGAATTGACAGCAACTTTGAACTTGAGGTTTGTAAAGCAGCATCAAAATAGTACAAATCCGATTCAGATTGATTGTTGTGCTTTGGGTGCCAAGAACCAAGATTTGATGGGAAATAATCTGAAACCAAATACATAAAATGACATACACATATGTGTGTGTATATGTGTGTGTGTATGTATCACACATACATATATATATACATATATATATATATATATGTATATATATATCTTTGACTGGATTCGAATACTAGAGATTAATATTAGAAGAGTATTGCAAACAGATTTTTTTTTTACTTTTTTTTTTTTTGAGACAGGGTCTTGCTTTGTAGTTCAGGCTGGCCCCGAGCTCAGCCTCCAACTCACATCACAGCAATCCTCCTGCCTCTGCCTCCCGAGTGCTGGGATTACAGGCATGAGCCACCACACCCAGCACTGTGGTATGTGGTACTGGTTGTTGCTGGGCGTGAGTCTCCACATCCAGTATTGTATGTGGTTACCGGGGATCGAACCCGGGTCCTTGCACTTGCAAGACAGGCACCGGAACCACTGAGCCAAATCCCCGGCCCCTCTTTTACTTTTTTGACACAGGATCTCACTGTGTTTTCCAGACTGGCCTCAAACTCATGGCGATCCTCCTGCTTTAGCCTCCTGAGTACTAGGATCACAGGAATGTTCCCCTACCCCTGGCAAAAAGGTATTGCATTTGTCAGAAATGACAAGAAAGAAATCATCTCCCAGCCAAGGGTGGTGACACACACCTGAATCCCAGCACTCGGGAGGCTGAGACAGGAGGAGCACCACTAGTGCGAGGCCAGCCTGGGCTCCATTGTGAATTCAAGGTCAGCCTGAACTACAGAGCAAGACCCTGTCTCAGAAAACAAAACAAAACAAAACAAATCAACTCCCAGATCACTGCCAGCCCCCTTCTCAGTGCCTCAGAGTGAGCAAAACTTCTGTGTGTTCTTATCTTTCAGCTGGTTTTCCTGGAATTCTTTGAGGCTCTCGTATCCTTCTCACTCAAGTTTATTCCTGACCAAAGGGCTAAATTCTCTTCAAATGTTCTGTATAACGGCTTATCAGGAAGCAGATATGGAAGTGTTCCCACACTAGTAAATCAGGTAACTACAAAGCAAGAGATAACTGTGTTTTAGAGTCAAAATGATCTTACTTTTTTTTTTAACCCTCCCAGGAAATAGCTTAAGACTTAAGAAAACTTAGTATGTATGTTCACATTTTGAAAGGCAAGTACTGTTTGTTTGTTTGTTTGAAGTTAGAAAGACTATATTGCCTGGTCAAAGCCCAGGAAGGAGACTCTTAGACCCAGCAGAGAATATCAGTACAGTCTGTGTGCTCCCCATGGTACCGGGATGGACAGTCTGAGGGGGGTTGTGTGATGTTTGTCACACATATGTAGCATTTACACAAGTGGGAGGTCTGTCTCAGAGCACAGACATCAAGAACAGGTCCTGCGGCTGGGGCTTGTTCAAGGTGGTTGCCCCAGGTGCCACCTCGGGACCCGGGCAGCAAAAGACTGTTTTAGGAAGGATCCAGAATCCGGATCAAATTTAGACCAAACAGTGTTTGGGTGGGGCTTTCACCTCAGTGGGCTTGAAACACTCATCTGGAGGAATAGGGAGGGTGGGGCCCTTTGGGGGCCCTTCCGGCTGCTCGATGAGGAAGCTTCTTATGGGCCGAGGAGCTTCATTCCACGCATCCTCGGCATGTGCCTTGATGTCTTGCAGGGAGGCTGGAGCTTCGTGTTCTTTTCTGTACCTCAGTGCCACCCATAACCCAGCCAGACTCTGACTGAGGGCTTCTCTGGGTTATCTGGGGCTTTTTTCTGAGGGAAACGAATGTCCACCTTGAACTGAGTCATAATTTCCTGGGTGGTATAATAGCTTTCCTTACTGTGATGAAACATCTGAGGCAGAGGCAGGATAACTAAATAAAGAGATCCTAGAAATTCAAGGACTTATGTCTGCTAATGGCCTTCTGGCTGGCAGTCACAGCATGGCAAGTGACAGTCACATGGCAAGTGACAGCATGCTTGTTTGTGTCTGGTCTCTCTTCTTATAAAGGCATGAGGCTCAGGCATGGGACAGTGCCCTATCACTAACCAGTCCTGATCGCATCATGATGGCTTCAGCCTACACAGTCTGACTTCACGGTGAGATTAAGTTTCCACCCTTTTTATCCCTCACGATGAGGATTAAATTTCAACACCCAAAACCTAAGAGGGAACTCAAGCCCCAGCCAGACCACAGCAGAGTGCAGCCCCATAGCTTCTGAAAACATAGATGTGGACATCTGCAGAAACCCTCTGCTCAAGTTCACTCCCAGGTTTCAGAGTCACGTCATGCAGTTTCTCTTGTTTGTGGCACTGTGGACCAGGGAGTTTCTTTGTTCTTTTTATAATGCATGATAGTAATTTGGTCCAGGGATTCATTCCACTCCTTCTTTTCTAGAAATGGAAAATTCATGTTATTTTCCAATATTATGCTGCTCCCTTTTGATGAAAAACTGGTCAATTTAAAATGTAAGAAAGCCCAATCTCAGCCTTCACATGTTCTGATAATCTATCGCTGCAATTTCACATGTTCAAATAATCTAGAGGAGGCCACAGAGAGGGCAAATAAGCTCTAGGCATCTGGAAAAGCTTCCATCTCTTGTGTTGCCAGATGAGTGCACTGCTGTGTGCATGTGGGGAACTCCTGGGACCAAGGGAAGAATCTCCAGAAAGAAGAGGAACAGACCCTAGGATTCACATGGAGCTGGGAATAGTTTGCATTCCCAAGAGCTGGAGTGGAGAACCCTTCTAATGCGTTAGAGTACTGTGATTTGGATCTGAAATGTCCCTCAAAGGCACATACGTTAAAGCCTTTGTCCTCAGCCTATGACACTACTGGAAGGAGGTGGAACCTTCAGAAGTTGAGGCCTGGTGAGAGGAAGTTACGTCCTGCGGGGGACATGGCACTCTGCCCTTTCCCTCTCTCTGCTTTCCATGGCCAGATGAGCCTCTTTCCTCCCCATGTGCTTCCTCCATGATGTACTGTGCTATGATGGGGCCCAGGGACCATGGACTGAAACCTCTGAAACTATGAGCCAACATAAGCCTTTCCTGCAGGTTGATTATTTCAGGTATTTTGGCACAGTGACAGAAAGCTGCTGACACAAAGGGGCCCGGGACTGAGGACAAAGCCCACTGCATCACTCCAGGTTAACCTAACAAAGATTAATGTGATGGTGTGAATCAAACTGTTTCCAACTAATTCAGCTGCTGCATTTCTAATCAAAGCACAGAGATTTTTAAAGGGATGCCCAGGTTTTTTGGTACACAACAATCTAAAATATATAGTCTCTAATATGTAGTCAAAATTGCCAGCTAAATAAAGCAGCAAAATATGGCTAGTGAGACTCAGTCAACAAAAACCAAGAAATGACATGGATGGTAGAAGGACTAGATCAGTTCTGAAAGATATAGTCCATGTATTCAAGAAGGTCAAGAAGGTCATGAGTATGTTAGGGACAGACAAGGATGAAAAGCATTCTGGATGGGATTCACCTATTACACTCTGGAGGAGAAAAGACTAGCAAACTCAAACAACAGAAACCATCTGAGCACAGAACACAGGAAAAAAAACCCAAGTAATCAAGCATCAGTGGGCTGCGAGACTTTCAGCAGCCTGTCACAGTTCCTGAAATACAGTGGTTCAACTTAAAATTTCTCGACTTTCTCATACTGCAAAAGCGAAATGCATTCAGGAGAAACTATACTCCACGGTTTTGTGTTGTTGTTTTAGTTCTTTGAGACAGAGTCTTGTTTTGTATTTCAAGTTGGTCCTGAACTCAGGCTCAAACTCAGAAATCCTCCTGCCCCTGCCTCCTGGGATTATAGGCATGAGGCACCATGCCTGGCTTTGTGGTATGTGGTGCTGATTCCTGGTGGGCAGTGTCACCATGCCCAGTGTTGTTGTATGTGGCTACCAGGGATTGAACCTAGGACCTTGCGCTTACAGGGCAGTTGCCAGAACCACTGAGCTAAATTCCCAGCCCTACTCTGAGTTTTATACACAGCTGTCTCACGCTGGCCCATGGCAGCTGCCAGGTTTCATTAAGCCATGTGATCATGAGGGTAGACATCTAGTGCTGCACTGTACAGCCTACCATGTTCAACGAAGGACATAGCAGTCAACACTCCCTCACTAAACAGGCTTAGTGTTAGCTGATTCTGCCCAACTATAGGTTAAGGTAAATATTCTGAGCATGTTTAAAGTGGCATAGGTCTGTTACATGCATTTGTGACTTATTTTTAACTCATTATAAATTGAGCATCTATGTGTATCTATCCCAGTAGGAGATGCATACATCAAAGCACATCATAATCAACTTGCTTTATAACAGTGACAAAGAGAAGATCTTACAAATAGCCAGAAATAAACACCTATAATGTCTGAGGGACTGATTTCTTATTCCAGTGGAATAAAACCAAGAAAATACTAGAAGACAAAACAAACTGGTTAACCAAGAATTCAGCACCCAGCAAAAGTACCTTTCATGAAAGTGCAGGTGATATGAGACTCTGGAAGATGGCAGTTGAAGCACCTGTAATTTATTCACCTAGGGAACAGTTTTACGAGCAGAATCTGATGGAACCTCCCATACTTCATTGTTTGTTTTCCCATTTTGGAAACCAGACACTCAGGAATAAGGCATTCACATAAGGGGGAAATCAAAATGCCCAGGAAAATTGGAAGGCACCAAAAAGGCTTGGGGTGACCTTCAGTTTACATCACAGGTTCATCCTCAGATGGCAAGACCAACAAACCCCAGCAAAGCCTGGGAAAAGGGGAGAATCTAAGTTAGAGTTATTGCATTCTTAGGTTTAAATATTTAGTTTAAAAAACACACAATATGCTGAGAATGTAGCTCACCAGTGCAGCACCTGCCTGGCAAGAAAAAGGACCTGAGTTCTATTCCTGATACAAAAAAAAAAAAAAAAAAAAAAAAAAAAAAAAAAAAAAAAAAAAAAAAAAAAAAAAAAAAAAAAAAGACACAAAGAAAGCAAAAGGTGAACTAACAGAAAACACAGTGGCAGATTCACAAGACTTTCAAACAGAAGTCATTGAGAAGACTGGGAGTATGAAGGAAGATGTAGAGAAAGTCAAGAAAGTGATATTTGTACACAGTGGAACTATCAACAGCGA
>PVIR01031188.1:0-19457 GCA_004026965.1 Petromus typicus | reverse complement strand
GGCTATGGGAAAAATGAGAATTAAGTTTTGTCATATACTGGTACAAATCCTCATTGTGGAGTGCAATCATGATATGCATATGTAATGTACCAATAAAGATTTCAATAAAAAAATCAAATCAGTGACAGAAATGACAGTCTGCACTCTTAGATTCCAGAATTCTTTTCTGATATTGTACTTCCTATTATAAATTGTGATCCTGCAATAACCTTTGAATCTCATTAAATTATATTGCCTTATAAAGTTACCAGTGGCAAGATGTGGAATTTTATTGGTCTGACTTTTAATAGTTTAGGAAGTGTTTTGATTTCTTGATTTTATATTTCATTACTTCTTCTGAATTCAAAATTCAAGGGAAAAAAAGCCTATAAATTGGGAGTGTTTTAGAAAGGAGCCTCTCATCCTGGACAGATTTCTATCTCCTCACTTAAATGGACATACCTTGGGATATCCTCATAAGTGAGGTCATCCCTCCCCAGCTGCATATTTCTACTCACTAGTAGAGAAACACACACAGTTATGTGGTCGGTGTAATTTAAACTCAGTTTCCAATGTCGAGTAGGCTCTTAGATCTACTAATGGTAGAACTACTTCTTAGCACTTTAATTCTTCTCTGTCCTAGATGACTGCTTCCTTCATTTTTATTTCTAAACTCTAATATTTCCTTTCCTATTTTCACCCTAGGCTTTTGTGTTTGTAACCCAGAACTGCAACACTGATGACCTCAGATCCTGATGCATTTGTGTCTGGGCACTCATGATCCATCTTCTTTTCTGCAATTCTGCATCAACCACCTGCCCTGTTCTCCTACCTTTCTGAGAGTGAAGAATATCCCACTGTGTTGTCCAAAGAGAACACCTCACCCCTCTTTTTGTCTTCTGTTGCATCAATTTTCCAGTCAACTATGTCTCCCAAGCAGATTTATATTTCTCAAAATACAGCATTAAAAATAAAGCAAATGGCCCCCAAATCACCTTTCCTTTTTACCTTCAGCTCTTCTTTTTCCTTTCCGTTGCAATGAATCCTCTTAAGAGGTTTTTCTATTAGCTGTTTCTGTTTCCCCCCATTTTCTGTCTTGACTCTACTCCAACTAATCCAAAGTAACCACGGATCTTCTGGAGTCAATTCCTGGCTAGTCTCAGGTCATATTTTTTCTTATCAACAGCACTTTTCCATTTTTTATAGGCCACCTTCTTCGCTTTGGTTGTTGGACACCACAAAACGTAGAATGTTTCCAAAGCTAGAACACAACCAACTTCTCCCAGTCCCTGTTATACTTCTTTTCCCCAAATGAGCCAGTGCCAAACTTTATGTTAATCACTTTATAGCTTTTTAAAATAGTTTTCTAATCTCTCTATGGATTCCTAAAATCTATACTTGATTTGTGCAGGTTTTTAATAGCTTTTTATGATTATGGTTGTATGAAAGATATTTTGTGTCGGGTTTCTTTTATTTAACATAGTACATATAAGCTACATGTATTCTCTGAATAGATTTGGCAATCATTTTCATTGTATTATAGTAGTTTATTGCATTAAAACATCATAATGCAATTATTCTATTGTGAAAGACATACAGGTATGTATGGGACCGAGTTCCTGCGCCATTTCAGACTCAAGTCCTTAGGTGGTGGCTGGGTGTGGTGATTTTCCAATAATGACATTCTTTTGAGTTTTGCCTCAGATGATTAGCCCACAGGAATGATCTAGTAGATGCAGAACACGGATGAAACAACAAGAGGCAAAGATGACTGTGGCTTAGAGGACGGGGTCTTGTGCAGAGGCTGAGGGGAGGGAGGGACACTGACGCTGACACAGAGCTGCGGAAGACAGAGCACAAATCTCCAGCTTCAGATGGGTAGGAGTTTGTCCTGATGAATTTTGTTAGAAGTTACTACCTGATTGCAAAACATAAAAGCTGAAAATGAAATGGGAAAGAAAATATTCAACTTTCCAAATATACAAAAGCTTATAACAATCATCTAGGAAAGAGAAGAATTTTGAAACAATGGCAACAGGGCATTAAATGAGGTGGGACCTTTCTTAGCTCTTGATCCTGTGTGTGTGACTTTATAGGTTGTTTTTCTATGAAGTGTAATTGTTTCCCCTCAACCCTTGTTCCATGTCCTCCAATCCTTTCTGTTTTCAGGTCTTCCACTATTATCTGATTCTTGTGTACGCTTCTAAAAATCCTCTACCACCATTATCCACATACCAATCTGTCATCTATATGCATGGATAGGTGCTATATTTAATGAGTCTCAAATTTCATAGGGAAAACTATTTTTAATGGTGTACCACTGAATAGAAATTTTTAATGATTAATAGAGATTATAGTATTACATTTGTGTTCTTAATACATAGTTATAAATTAATGGAATAGGATCCTGGAAAGAAATCCATAAAAGATATTTCTTACATAACCCCTAGGATATTCTGCATCTAGAACATGTATCATTTCTTTATCACTGGGTGCTACCAATAGTTCTTAAAGGAAGCTGTTCCACAAGGAAGCATATGAGAGTTTGCTGCCTGAGTAAGTCCCACACAAACTGCAGTGTGTCATCACCGTGGGAGACAATTAATGACCCTTTGGATAGTGAAATATTTTTTCTTTGTCTTATTCTCTAACTTTGGTTTCATCTGGATGAATAATTTAACCCTAGTGCACATTTCTTTGTCTTTCCTTTTGGGTTAATTGCGACCTTCTCATGCAGCTTTGAGAAACAAGACTGACACTTCTCAGGGACGACTGTCAAATGGTTACTTAACAAACATGGGCTGAAGTTGTGGACACAGTGTTCTAATGGCTTCCTATGTCCTATGTACATGTTAGAGGTGAAGGTAAAGGAAAAAGCAGGTTTCCAGCAAGTTGAATTCCCAAACCAACTGCTTTATTATATTAATTAACTTATTCTGTTGAAATTAAACCATGAGTTAAAAAAAAGTATGCTCAGAAACAAAGTACTCAGCAGACCCTTGGCTGTGTACAAACGGTCTCCCATGTCCTAAGGGGATGGCCGCTCTTGGTTCACTGAATTTTATCAAGTGACTGTAAGTCAGTTCGAAAGAGTGTCAGACATCTAAGACCTGGTGCTATAACTGCTGTGAGATTTCATGTCATTGCCTCTGTCTCTCCCCTTTCCACACAAAGGTAAGGTGCCCGACTTCAGCTCTGACTTGGGTGATTCCATGTCTGATCTGACTGTTGCCAAGTGTTTGCTGTGTTGGGACAATTCAGTGCTTCGATTGGAATTTTAAAAGATTCTTTCTCTGTGGCCAGATATCTGCTTTTCTCCATGTCTTTTGCCTGTTTCCTTCCCATAGAGGATGCTTTGGAGTTAGTGGAAGCACAGCTTACAGGGTCATACCTCACTCTTTAGGTGGACATGGAGAAAAAGAGGCCATCTCTTTTATTTCACTTGTGACCTACCCGGACAACGACATGATTAGCAGTGAAGAATATATTTAACAAGTTTAAACAGGACTCATTTAAAAAAAAATACACAAATTTCTCATTCCTTAAAATGAATGACTTTAGTATTCATGTCAACAAAACAGCTTCATAAATTTAATCACAGATTGTACATATGACTTCCAAACTCATTAAGTCTAAAATCTTTGTATGGGAAAAGTCTGATTTCAACAGGAAAATCATTTTCAGAATGTGTATATAGTACTTAAGGATATGTACTTATACTCTGTACTCTTTAGAGAGTAAGTCTGTTGGAAAATGATCCAGAAACATGTCATTTTCAGAGATGAAACTCAAGAATGTGTTCGGGAGAAGCAGCAGTGATTAAGCCTGGTGTTCGGGACACAAAACTAACATGCTGATATAGGTCCACTTTTATAGAAGGGAGCTCGGCAAATATTACTTTCTGTTGCTTTTAAAATTTCATTTTTGTTGCCGCAGATCTCTGGTGTTGTTCATTGTTACTGCCTCAAATTCATACAATTAAGATGGAATGCATGACTTTCTTCCTTTGCAGATACTAAAAATTCTCAGCATTTAAAAGACCTGTAACCTTTCTTAAATGGGCCCATCTTCTAGCATAAAAAATATGTCTTAGGTGGTGCTTTAACTCCTAGTTTCAGTACAAAGACAGATTGTCAGGGTAATAAATTAAAGGCACCTCAGTGCAGCTCTTTTGGCCAGTGTTCGACCACAGGCCCATATTAATATTTTATTCCCTTTAATATTATTACATGATGCAGGCTTTATTTAAATGGATTTGACGGGTCTCTTGGTTGGCTTGACAACCAGAGGGAAAAATTAATGTTCTGCATTTAATCTCAGCTCAAGGCGCTAAATTATTTTGGAGGTCAAAACTGTCATGCGTATCATGCTAAATTATTGAATGTAATAACTATTAGTTAGCTGTCTATTTACGGATTTTAAAAATTGTTTATATAATGAATCTTGGGCTAGTTTTGAAGTAAACTCCCTTTTAAGTATCTTTTTCTGTGCCAGTCTTGTCTAGCTCTGCAATTGTCTTAGCAGAAGTAGTGGATGATTCAAGTACCCTTTTTATAAGTGGTGTCTCACCAGCTAAATGTTAATAAACTGCTGAGACTTTGGCACCACTTTCATGTGAAGTTTAAACATGTTAAGAAGAACGCCAACTTTGTCACAATGGGAACTATTATCTCATTTAAGGTAAGAATCACAGAACATTTTATGAGAAAGAAATAGTGACTGCTAAAATAATATGTTTGCTGGAGGAACTAGTAAACCATATTCAAATTATTTCAAGAGTAATTGGAACAATATTAAAAGGGATTGAAATGTGAAATGATACTATTAGTTTTTAAAAAAGAAATTATCTATTGGGAAGCATGACAAATGAGCTACAAAATAATGCATTCAATTCAGCAAAAATAGGTTTCAAATCTTTTTCCTTTGACATGATCTAAAGAGTGGATGGATAGCAACAGCATGATGTGATATTTAGCATTTTTAATGGGCCCCATTTTTAATTCCTGTATGTCTTTAAACAAGTCATTAAAAACTACCTGCTGAATAGGAGCTTCCATGTCTAGGCATTTAAAGAGGTAGTTTGAAGAAGGGACCTATTGTCCTGTCACAATTTTGTCACCTCTGGATTTTATCTTAACTACAACAACTACTTTCTGTGTATGAGATTTTCTGAGGTTAAGCAGTTTTAACTGCTTTACTTAAAGTAACATCAGTCATGGTCAATGGACCGTGATGAAAAAAGAGCTTGAAATGAGAAGGTGATTTTTCTTTGTAGTAATGAAGGGCAATGGGCCAAAAAACTTCCTGTGCTTCCCAGAGCTGGGTAATAGCGTATCTGAGGAAATGTAGTCAGCAGTTGACAGGCTGGCTGTGGGTGGACAAACTAGACCACCCTGGAAAGGCTGAAGCAACACTCTTTATCCCATCTTTCTTTCTGTCCTTCCTATCATGCTTATAAATTACTTCATTCATCTAAATTGAGAGCTTTTTGGAAGGCTGTTAGTTAGGGGCTGGCAGGTCTATTTGGCAACTCGAAATTGCCTCTTGGTGGTGTTGAGCTGTGAAGGGAGAATACGCAGGAAGAATGGAACGGCTCAGCCTCCTTCCTTCTCTGCAGCCACAAGGCAACCCAAGTGTCACTTGTGAGCACCTTTGCTGGTAAAAGTCAAGCAAGGAGAGTTCAGAGGGGAAGAAAAAAGTTTGCCTTTTAATATCCACCTCCTCCTCCAGGCACCTACTGAATTACGTGGCAAAAAATATCTAGCACCCACAGTGTGCGAATGATTAGTTACTGGTTAAGTGACCAAATTTTCTTGTCCCTGTCTTCATGCACTGTCCCATTAAAGGCAAAAACAAAGATGAATGAAGCAAAACAACATTGATTAGCACTTGCTATGAGAGGACAACAGCATATAATGTTAGATACACAGTTTTATTCACAGAACACATACCTCATGTGGACAGCACAAGATGCTCTTTGACCTTGTCTCAGGGCTCTGTCTGGTCAGCTTTCTCACGGAGGAGTCCTGGGAGAAAACATCATGAGTGACCCAGCCAGGGTGAGCTATGGGGAGCCAACTTGGATGGGAAACAAGGTCTGCTGACACAAGACAGGAAGAATGGAGGCATGGGGAGACCACGAGGGGCAGAACTCAGCATGTGGGAAGTGTTGATGTGACGACTGTAGCTGGTGGAGACTCATGGTGAATTGGAAGTAAATTGTTCATCATAAGTTTGGCTGATGAGCTTTTGAGACAAACTGTTTTCCTAAGGGCCTATTTGGGTTGATGGCTTTGGCTTTTTAGACTTTTGTAACAAAATAAATAGATTGTTTTTGTTCTCCATTTCTGTATCTTAAAACTGAAGCTATTTTACTCTTAGACTTAGATTTATAAAGGCTGAGATGAGGCCTGAAGAAGAAGAGGCAGAGAGCTGTCTTTAAGTGTTTCCAGAGGAAGAATATTATAATAAACCTTAGTGATAAATAAATATCCAACTCTCTAATGGCAGTTTGTAAATAGATAAACATCCAGTTTTCTGACTAATGGCAGCTTGTAAGAAATAAACTTGTAATTTAAAATGTATTTTTTAGGAATCTTTTAAAAAAATAACTTTCACTCTGCAATTAGGAAAAACACCAAAACTTTTTTTTTGTTCCAAAGCTTTGCAAAGATCAAAAAGCTTTATAAAAAGCAAGACAAAACAAACCTACCAATATTTGAAATTATAGATATTAAATTGGAAATGCTCTTCAGAATTCTATTTTCATCTTCAGATGTTTAGATATCAACAGATAAACTAAAGATGTTAAACACTCTGTACTATTCATGGAAGTTATGCGTAGTTATGCTATGAATTAATTTTTGAGTGACAGTCTGGCTAGAAAATAACAACCCTTGTAGCAAAGGATTTTAAATTCTTTCTGTAGTTAGAAAGTAATAATTAGTATATTAAATTATTTGTCCATGAACAGACTTCAAAATCACAGCAGCAGGCATCTATGAAGTGCACAAAATATTGTATTTTAAATAAGATAACATTAATCAGAATGAGATTATCTGGGTTTGATAAGAGCTAAAGATTAGTGTGAAAAGATATTTCACACATTCATTGGATCTTGGCTATATAGGTTTATTTCATGTATTGAAAGTGGCAGAAAACAATTCAGTCTGTTTCTTTCTGCCTCTATTATTTTGAATATCCTGTTGTCACCTTTGCGCAATATTTACTATGAAATCTGTGGATTGTAATGCTTTTTGAACTTCAAAAATGATGGTGCAGAAAAAAATCAGCATCTTGTTTTTTGTGTGTTTGTTTTTATCCATTTGGAAGCTTCTCTAACCTTCTCTGTCACTCCAGGTAAGCAAGCCCCTGATTGTGCTCCCAAGACCCTACCCCTTGCTTCTGGCTTCACAGAGTACTTTGAGGGAGGAGAAAGAGTGGGAGAAAGTGTGACAATGTGCATTTTTCCTTGGCCAAGTCTCCCCCTGACCCCACTCTGAGATTTACCGCATGCTTTACAATGCATCTTAAAACCCAGGGACAAATTTTGCTTCAGTCACCGTTTACTCTATTCATGTTAGCAAAATGGTGGATTAAGGTTTTCTCAGTCTTTGTTCCTTTAAAGAAACATTAAAATTCAACCCCAAAATAGCCAAAATAACCTTATGGGAGGACTGAGTCAGGAAGAGCAGGAGTTATTTCTGCAGACCTATGAGGGATCCAGACCTGGGCAATTCCCACATTGACACTGTAGTTGCTTTTCCTGTATCAGTGAACTCTCTTGATTCTCAGATGACCTTTGTTATGGAAAACCTCTCATGAGTTATAATGGTGGGCTCTTGAATTGTGAGGCACTTCTCATTATATTAACGAAGATTAAACTGAGCTATTCTAACAAAGAGATCAAATACATGATATCTGAAATCATACATCCTCAAGTGAAAATAAAACTGGATCTTCAGAGAGAAGAGACAGATATGGTCTTAGTTATTGCAGTGTAGTTACTACATCTAGCTAGTTACTATAGTTTGTTATCTTCCAAAATCTCAACAAAGTCTTATTTCTTCTCTTATGAGGAAGAAATTAAGTTAAAAGTTAATTTAATCATATTAACTTTTAATTCTTCTCTGTAAGGGACAATAATGGAAAAAAGAAGATGTCTTATTACACCCTTATATAAGAGAGAGATTTGCTACTTTCTCCTTTAATAGTTTAGGGGTCTGCTTCATTAAGTCATTTAAGTACCCAAATTCCTTCCATCCTATCCATCCACCATTCCCTCACTATTATCCTGGTGGGGATGGTAAAAAACCACCATAGATTTGTCTGTTTTTCAGGTGGATAAAGAGGAAAGAGGTGAACCCAGAGAAAACAGTTTCACTTTCTGGAGTGATGTAGAATTTATTCCCACTGTTTCTCTGTACCACTCATGTTGGATAACTTGGTCATGTAAAGTTATGTTCATAGAAGAAGGCTAGGGAAATACTCTGTGGGTTGGCAGCCATTGTCCAATAGGAGGAGAGTTAAAATGTTGTGGGCATGACCAGCTCTAGCATCTGGATCAAGAAAACCCACTCTCGGGTGTGTGCTTTGTTTTTCCTGACTCCCTTGCAGCTGCTGTGGCTGGCAGTACATCCCATGGCCCTTTCTGCTTGGCCTCCTCCTGAGCATGTTAAATTGGCTAACACTTACTCTAACATGTAGCCTAAGATATCCACAAGACCAACAGGACTCATGTAACTTTGCTGCACCATCTGGGATCTTATAACAGCACTTGCTTCTATTTGCTCTGCATTTAGAGACTACCTAGCCCGAGGACTTTGGAATTAAGAGTAAGAGGGTCACAAAACTATCAGGGAACATATAACAAGATCTAGTAGAAATTCTTCATTTCTCAATGATGTTGAGAGTAAAAGAAAACCCAGGAATCTCTCAGATGAGGAAAAAGATGCTTGTGCTGCCCTAGCACTAAGTAATTTAACTTTCTCACTAACCTTGGGTTGAGAGGGAGGAAAGTGCTGTGTCTTCTCCTATTGGAATCACATGGGAAATCTGTAATTCCTTTACTTTATGGAATTCCTCCTTCTAATCAATTTCATTTTAATTTCAAACTGATTTTAAGAAGAAGACCGTCACAGAGGTCTGCGATGCATGGACCTTTTCTCTTAGTCCATGTGGGGTGCTATAGCAGAATGCCATAGACTAGAGAGCTTATAAACCAGAGATTTAGTCCACATCATCCTCAAGACTAGAAAGCCCGTGACGAGGGTTACAGCATTATCATGTTCTAGTAAGGCGTCTTTTCTGGGGGTGCAGATGGCTGCTGTTTGGTTATATTCTCTTGAATGATGGAAAGAGAGCTAGTTAGTTCCCTGTGGTCCTTTTCATAAAGCCACTCACATGAAGCCTGCTCTCTGATCTAATTACTGTCCAAAAGCTTCACTTCATCCATCAGAGAATTAGGATTTCAACATGTGAATCCATGTGTGTCACAAACACTAGGTCTACTGCATTTTTGATGCTGTTCATCTCAGTTCTTCGGTTCATGTTTTATTTCTTTCATGGCCGTGGTGACAGAATGAGGTGTACAGACCTCATCTTACCTCAGGCATCTATCACAGATGTGTTTTTCTGTGTTAAGACCTTCTTGAAAACAGCAGGAATCCCCTTGGTCCACTTGCAAATTCAGTCCCAAAGCTCAATATGGTGAGTACCTCTTTCACCCCTGGGCAAGCCACTGGATAAATGCCTCACCACCTTCTCCTTCAGAGGACCATCTGGGAAGCATTTTCTGTTCCTTAGAGGATCCTGCACAGTGAGCTCCCACCCCCCTGGGGAAACAAACTCCATTTGATCCACTCTCAGGTCATTTTTTTGGCTTCTTTGACTTGATTTTCCTTTTCTTTTTTGCCCATTTTCTGGGACAGATTAATAACTGAACTAGCTGAGAACAGATCATTTCCTCAGACTTTCCTATTGCAGAAACCTGACAGCCATTTTGTTTTATTTTGCTAAGTCTTACTACTGTCATCCTGAGATCTCTCTTTAGAATATACAATTATTTTTATGAGTGGTGGGATTCTCAAGAAAACTCTAGGTGATTAAACTTTCATATTTATTTTTTTCTATAAGAATATACTTACTTAATTTCATTTGTTTCATAGTAAAAATTAGTCTTTAGTTCAATAAAAATTGTTTTCACAAAAGATATTCTTGAGTAAACCATGTGTTAATGGCATACAATGGAGTTATGTGAGGGAAGCCTGTCCAACAGGCCATGCTGACAGGTAGGTGTGCTTCCAAGGAGTAATTAGTCTACTTAGGAATTAGCTTATTGCTTATGGGATGACATCAACATTACAATATCTTAATCATCTGGTGAGTTTTATTGGTTTTCTTTGCCTTAAACATAGAAATTATAATCATAATTTTGTATCTTTGTGATAAATATTTGAAAGGGAAAATTAAGAGGTTATTAAATGTGCATTGAGACTATCATAAATATATAAGTAATAGGTATTGGGTGCTCATGTCATTTTAAATAATCAGAATTGGGCTTCTTTCTTTCTGATTATTAGTAAAGCTAGTGGAAGAACTACACTTTCATAGAAGTTCACATAAGCTTACTTTCTCTTTTCCTTTTTGTAATTAAAAATATTTTGTCTTTGACATGAAGTAGAACATAGAAACCTTGTGAAAGACCAGACAGACCTCCCTCCCCATCTCAGCTTTTTTGTGGGAGATCAAGTTGTTCCTTGTAATTTACTAAAAATGTTATCATTATTGTGTTGCACTAATATTTCTTTTCTAGTTGAAATGATGGCTGGCTTCAATATAGAAACATGGAAAAAACTGTTATAAATCACTGGTAGTTGGAAGAAAAAAAACTAGATACTTCTTATGATTTCTACAGTTTCTCAGAGATTGTCTAAGGGTTCTTGTGTTTTGCTGCCACTATCAGCAGTGTTCAAATTTGCTGGATTTGAAAAAATTGGTCAGATAACTTGAAGATTATTCAGAAAGTTTGTTCCAATCCTCTTATAAGAAATAGATTCACGGTTGACAAAAGCATGAGTAAATATTCCCAAAATACTGTTAAAACAAGCAACAGCTCAAGTCTTCCCTACGCAACATATACAAAACAAATTTCTAATTTTCACACCTGCACAACTGAAGTTTCTTTTTTCAATATTTTCATGACCTAGATTTGACATTTGAAGTTTTCTTTCATTCCTTTTCCACTGTAAAGGATGGCATTCATCCATTATTAATTTATTTTTGATATATCTAGGTGTACTTGGGAATTCTTTTGAGGCTTCCAAAGGAAATCTAAGGCACATATTTTTACTTTGCTAAAAAATGTTTTCAAAAAACAAGTATATGCATTTAAAAAAATTGGAAAATATTTAAACTTAAAAAACTTTACTTCGATATAATTCACATATATAACTAACTGAAAAATATGCAAATTAAGTAGATTTTAAATGTTTTTCATAGATATGCAACAATCATCATAGTCAGTTTAAAACATTTTCTTACAATAAATGTCAATCTTCCTACTTTTAGACAATCCACTCTATATATCCATCTTCTTATGTGCTCAACAACTACAGATCCAACTTCATCTTCAATATTTTTGTGTATTGTAGGCATTTTATATCACTAGAAAAAAGTATAGGATCTTTTCACATAGAATAATATTTTCAAAGTTTTTTTTAGCTGTATTAAACTTCATTCTCCATGTATGTATATACATAGTTTATTTATTCATTCATCTGTGATGGAAATTTGAGTAGTCCCTTCCTGCATGACTAAGGATAATATAAAAATTCAGGTAGAAAGTTTTGTTTAAAACTTGTTTTTCATTCCTTTGTGTAATTATTTGGGAGTAAATTGCTAAGACCTAAAGTAAAAAAAAAATTTTTTTTTGAGACAGGGTCTCGCTTCAGGCTGGCCCCAAACTCAGCCTCCAACTCACATCATAGCAGTCCTCCTGCCTCTGCCCCCAGGGTGCTGGGATTACAGGCATGAGCCACCACGCCTGGCACTGTGCTTTGTGGTACTGATTGCTGCTGGGCGTGAGTCTCCATGCCTAGTATTGTATATGGTTAACCAGGGATTGAACTCGGGTCCTTGTCCTTGCAAGACAGGCGCCGGAACCACTGAGCTAACTCCCCAGCCCCAACTTATAGTAAAATTGTGTTTAATTTATTAATCAACTATCAAATTGTTTCCAATACTCTAAACTGTTTTATATTCTCAACAACAAAAAACAGGGAATGATTTTTAAAAGACTCAAGTGTTTAAAACACCTCAAACCTAAGCACTCAGGCTATAAGATCTTTTCATGAATTAGGAGCACCATGGTGTTAGCTTTCATCTACTTTATAATTTTCCAGAAGTTAATTTGATTTCTTTTTATATTCAAAGTGCTTTCTACTCATTAATTTCAGAACTGTTTCACTAATAGCATTTTCTTATAATACAGCAAAAAGAAAAATACCATAATTCTCTAATATGACCTAGATTTAAACACTTGGACTTTTCTCTTTGGTTTCTGGCAATATCGACAATATTGAGATAGAGAAATTTGCATTTTGGAATGAAAATCGTATGGAAGTAAGGTTACATAGGTGTTAAGTAGTGGTTCTCAAATTTATGATTCCTCAGGAATCATTTTATCACTGAGTATCTTGAAATCATTTGAGAATGACCCACTGATCACTTTTAATTTTGCCTGACAGCTTCCTCCTTAATGTCTACTGACAAGATCTCCTTCTTGGCACACCTGCCACCACTACCTTAGTTTAGTGCTCTATGGAATTGTATCTAAAATACTGCAATTATTTGGCTGAGGACTGTTGATCATGATTTTAGTGTCCTATCTCACATTTTCTTCAGGAGATCGTGTGCTTCAGCTGTTTTGTGTCTCCAGTGGGAAGTATTCACTGCAGTTCAGCTGTCCTGCACCCTTGGCCCTTGCTGTCCTAGTCACGTGGGTCGCGTGTGAGAGCATATTCATCTTTTCTGAAATATGGAAACCTGGAAGCATGACATAGCTAACATTCTTTGTGTAACCTTTGACCAATCTAGATAAACATCAAGGGGTAAATACACTCACCTCTTCCTGATTGGGTGGACAATTAAAAAGCACATATCACATGTTGCTCAGATAGTTCTTTGTTCTTCAATTTATCTGTTTGCCTTCACAGATACCAGTCATGGAGGATGACAGTGGCTGCTTGGAATCCATTAGTAGCTTCAAGTGCTGCACCCATACATTTCACAGCACCAGCCAGTGTATAGTCTGGACCTTGGTATTAGGTATTTCATGTCATGAAGACATTTCTCACAGTCCTTATAATTAAGAGGTCCAGAAGTATTCTGTGTTTACACAGCAAGAACAGCAGTGCACTTCTTTGTCTTGCCCTCAAGTTATTGCCCTCAAGTCCATATAATCCTCAGGCACCTTTATAATATTAACATTCTTCAAAGGATCATGTTAGTTTTCTGTATTGATACATCATATAAATTAAAGTTTTACAAGGAAGAAGCAAGAATACTGTGTCTACTTTAGTAAGATCTGTATATACCTCATCCTACTGTTTTCCTGGATAACGGAGAATTCACATGTCTTGTGTGTGGCCAGAACAAGAAAGATTCTGCTGCAAGTCTGTGGTCAAAGCTGTCTATCAATTCAGACTGCTAACCCCAAAGAACCCTTCTCTGCTCCCGGCCCCTCTCTAATTCCCCTTCTCCTTTGAGTGTTTCCTTCCTCTCTCACAATACTTATTATGCATTTGGAAGGCAGCTGCAATCACCACTATACCACTTATGTCACAATATTATATGTTCTGTACCTCACAGCTTTAGCTTCTCACACTAGAGAAATGATATGGTATTTACACGTGTGTGTCATATTTATTCATATTCCCTTATGAGTATGGCTGTGGTACAACTAATAGAATTATATGAAAATAATAGAAAATAAGAAGAATGTGACCAAAAAGCAAAAGTTAAAATATGAAAATTTCAAAATAAGACAAAGAAAAGGAGAAATGAGACCAAAGATATTCCTCCATGTATTTGTGTGATTGGTATCTTTCTAGGGCTTGTGGTACTGAAATCCACTGGATATGGGGCAGATATTGAGTCATCATGAGGTTCTATCTTTGACACTCATTTTTTTACTGTCTGTGTGTAATACTGAGCCCTTCTCTGCCTTTCCTCCTGGGTAAGTCAATCTGTTGTATGGTGTCTGGCCTAGAGCTGTATTTGTCATGGTGGCTTTTGGTTTGTGCATCTCCAAGTTCCTACTTTCTCTGTCCAGCTTTACAGCCTTTGGGCTTATGAATTTCTGCTTTTGCCCCAGAGGTTCCCCTTTTATCTACCCTAGGCTATGGTAATTATCTTAGCTGAGACACATATTGGATCCAATGGTAGATGGGAAAATAAACAGATCACCCAGCTCTATGCCGGAAATAGACAGCAATGGGGGAGGAGTGTCCAGAAGTTCACTGGATTTACTTCCAGCGCTTGCAGATCCAATTCCATTGGGAAACTACACTCTCCCCAACTGGCTATTCCCTACAGAGGTGGGATCACTATGTTCTCCCTGACTTGAACTTGTCCTTGACTAGCCCATGCTGTCTAGGTGATTGTCTTTTGTGACTTCTTCACAGTCTCCTAACCAGTCACTGTGGCAAAATGACCCCAGAAACTCTGAAGTGTGGTTTCGCTGTAGCTCTTGATTCCTAACATGGCTCATTCTGTCTATAGTGGGCACTTCATGTGGCACCTCTTTTTGAAGTTAACCTTCAGCTACTGAAGAGTCAGCACATTATGCTTATTTTTGTCTTGGTTATCTTTCTCACATGAACTGCCCATACAAGGAACATCATCCAGCAACTTATGAGTGCCTGGTTTACTGACATAGGCTCCTGCATGATATTTCTTCCAATCTCCTTTGTGCCAAGAGTCACAAAAATGGGTCTGGGTGTATTACTGTAAGATTCAGTGACCCACCTATATTGCATCATGTAGAATGGCCCATTAAAATGATGAAAGTCTCTATTAAAAGTTTAATTAATGTGTCAGAGCAAAGACAGCCCATGTGGTGTTGGAAATACAGTCTTCCACGGTGTGGTACCACTGATATATGATACGCTGTCCAGAGTCAAAGGTCTTGAAGTGTTTTGGTCTTGTGAACATGACTTTCAGAATGCATCCTTTGTGTTCCTACAGTCTTAAACTCTGCTATAAAGGAAATTCCGATTACTGGTGGGTGTGGTGATTTCAGTGAGCCTGAAGCTGTAATTATCATTTTATGGCAGCAAAAAGCACTCTGCTAAACTTGAATTTATAACTATCAGTTGAGTTTTTTTATAGGTAAAGACAAAAGAAGTTGATCCTGATTGCCATGACAATCTATGGTTGACTGCCATGCAATAGGAGCAAGAGGGTTTTCTTTAGTAACTAGAAGATTCATCGGGGTGCTCTTAATGTCTACATGAACAGTGATAATTGCATATGGGCAATTAGAGCTGCTGTAGTCAAGAATAAAAGCAATTACAGGCTTCAGTTTCTTGAAGTGTTGGCTGAAATGTTGGCCAAGGGTAAGGAAATGAGGAATGAAATCTAGTTCCCTACTGAACAACCCAGGGGATGTATCCTTTAATTCATCTTATGAATTGTAAGATGTATTCATATCTCCTGTCTTTATTACAGGGATTTAAGCCTATGTGAAGACTCTCTGGCCGACTGTGCACAGAGAGATCCAAGCACTGAAAGCACTAGGTCATGTTGATCATTTATAATTTCTCATTTTACATCCTATCTGCACAACTGTCTTCTCCTTTTATTGCTAAGGCAACTCATGGCATGTAGGCACAGCCTGCTAGCTCCTAATCTCCTCTGCACTACTTATCTTTTGTGTAACACCTTGGGACTCTTCTGCTGCTGAGATTTGGAGTTACTACAAGAGTCATGTCCATCCATGCTAGTCCAAGGACAGACTTGGGAATACAAAGGAATCAACAGGCCTCCAGAGAAACTTCTCAGTACTGCAACCAGCATGCAGTAGGACTAAGTTCCTGGGCACACAAAAGTCGCCTGTGCATCTAGGTCGATTTTCTTCTTTTCATTATTTCCTGTTCCTCTCTCTTTATTCCCTGGGATCAATTCCCCAAATAAACTATTTGCACACACCTCTGACCTTGTTTTGGGGAAAACACTAAGTCAGCTCTAGCCTTTTGGTTTTTAGCCTGGGGAAAGGAAAGAAGAGGCAAGAAAAAAAGAGAAAAATAGAAGAAAAATAGGAGCTCCTGTAAATAAGGAGACAAGGAGTCAAAGGTGGGGGGAAGAGAATGGGCAAGAAGAGAAGGAAAGTATGCACAGGTATGAATTCCCTATCATGAATGTTATCATTCCGTGTATCTAAAATGTATCAATACAATTTTGAAAAGAAAAATACAAAGGAGATACACAGAAGGAAATACAAAGGAAAATACACAGATATTTACAGTTTTCCAGTGGCCTCCAATGACACAGTATTTCTGATGACAAAATGAGTCTTTATACATGGAAAGGCAAATACAGAGAAGGAGGAAAGGGACATGGGAGCCCCAAGGAAGGGCCAGAGGACTGATAGCCAGAGTCCTCTGCTGTGATCTTCTGCCCCACACAGGAGAAGCTTTCCATGGCCATTCTGCGAATATGACAAGAAGTTTTACAAGGAAGGATAGACTTCAGGAAGCCAATAGTTCTCTGTGATTCTAGGTATATTTTATTGTGTACATTAACTATTTCAGAGAATCTCAGCCAGTGCCATTCAATCCTTTCATCACATGGTAAGCAACCTCTTATTGAGGCAAGAACTTGCTTGTTATTCTTCTTATCTCAGCAATATCTTGTATTTAGGGAGCTTTTTTGTCCTCTAGATGAAATTGGATTGAATCTTAGCTCTTTCAAATAGGGGTTTATTAAGAATCACGCACTAGGACTAGTGGGAAGATGAAGACTGAGACAAAAAAATGCAATAGAAATGATCTCCTTGGTACTTCTGAAATATTAACATATGTTCTGCATTATTTGATAAGTGCTGCTTTGAGATGCAAAATTCACAAACAAGATACCTGAGTGTAATTGTTCATCTCTACCTCTTATTAGTTAGGAGAACTCAGGCAATTTCCTCTGTCTTTCTAAATCTTTCTCTCTTCGTGTTTCAAAAGAAGATGAACAATTCCTGTTTTGTAGAATTGATTTAGAATTACATAAGATAATATGATGAAAAATGAATCCAGTTTTTGCTTTCTGATTAGCACTTAGCAAATGACGGTTTCTGTAGCTTTTTCATATTTTTTCCTTTATTTCACTGTGCAAAACAAGTAGTTAAATTGAGATCTTTTTCTTTCTTTTGAATTCATCAGTTGCTTTTTATTCATTGCTCTTGAATTTTCTAAGCATAGATCCTTTTGAACTTGAGGAGTCTTGTGCTATATTCACCTTCCCAACTTCTCAGAGGGAGTATGATAGATATGGAAGACATATAACAGGAAACAATCAGTGGAGAATGGTGTAAAGATTCTGAAGGACTGACATTGAAAATATGTATAATAATCAAAATTTGAAACTATAAAAGAGGAGTAAAAGTCTTCTCTTTCTACATGGATGTGAGGTGGGCAAGGTCAGGATATTTTTCTTCTAGTTTTTTCCTCTTCAATGTCAGCATTATAGGAATGAGAGTGAATCTTCAGTGAAGGATTTAGGTAGTTGAAAGTTATGGGACTAGGATGTTGTAGAAATTTTTGGCTAAAAGTTTTCCTCCTTCTTGTCCTCTCATTAATTCTGATGGGTCTTCTTTATCCTGAGAGATATTTTTAATCCTTCAGAGTCAGAAGTGGAGATCAAGGCTCAGAGCACAAGAAGTCAGATGCTTAGGGTTTGCTGTAGAATTGGGGATGTCCATTTAGATAGACCAGCACCACTGAACAGAGTTGAAGAGGAAGCAGGTAGGAATTCCAGTGGGATGGAAGGTTTTGTACACATTAGGAACATTTTCTGGCCTGTGGCATTGCAGGAAACACAGTGATACTTGATGGCACAGAGCAATAATGAGGAACCACGGTATAAACAATTAAACCATCAACAGAGGATTATGTTAGCTGAAAGCCTTACCATGTCACTCGATCTGTGAGAGTCAGCTGAACACAGCCATGGAAAGACATTGGAGAAAAGCAACTTAATTTTAGCTACAGATTCAGAGGTCTACCCAGGCTTTCTCGGCTCCACTGTGTGAAAGCAGGTGAAGAGGTGACAAGGAGAGATGGGGCTGAAAGGCTCCTTCCTTCTGCTTTTATTTCAGCTGTGTTTCTTCCTTTCAGATGGTGCCACCTACAATAAGGGTAAATCTGCCTCTTTCAGTAGAGTATTTCAAGCCCCAATCATTTCTGGAAACACACTAATAAACACACACAGAAATATGTGCCACTAATTTTCTTAATCCAATCAAGCTGACGATCAAGATTAACCATCCTAATATCAAAGAGCAGGATAAATGGGTTGTGCAGTGAAAGGATAAATGACAAGTAGTATTTTTCCTTGAGGAAGGTTGTCTAATCAGCCAAATCTCCTTTCCACGGATGTGGAAGTTGTCCGTGAGATAAGTTACTTCTCCAAGAGGCACCAATATGACAGTATGATGGGTGGTCCTGTGCTCTGGCTTTGGGAAATGACTGATGAATATGGAGAATGAGAACTGACAACTTTTGCTTTTCTTTGGCTTGTAGCTATTAAGGCAGAAGGATATAAAGATTTCTTTAGGCCGGTGAAATTAGGGACGAGTAATCTGCAGCTTTAGCCAGCATTAACTACATTTTCAGTTCTGTCACTGATGAATCAGAAATGGAGAAATCATAATGGTAACAGCGACTTCTGTGGCCAGGAAATGGACAGACATTCACAGAGCACCACACCATCAGTGGACAGAAGTAGAGTTGGGATGAAGGTTGTAATTTATCTTTATGAGAAGATTTTAGAAGATGAGTGATAAGTTATGACTGTCAAGCCTGTGATTGTAAATATGATTTTAATGGCCTGGACAAGAAATAACTCTAAAAACAGGCTCAGCCTTTGCTATACTGAAAGATGAGACTGATGGGTCCATTTCAGATTCAGTAGCTGAACAATGATAAACTAAAAAGCTGTAAAATATCTCTTCTGTGAGACTGAAACAATGGCTCATAATGATCTCTACAGATCTCATGAAAGGTGTTCATTTTAATTCAAGGTTATGACTGAACTTCTGGTTCAAAACTTCATATTTCATATGGAATTGACTAAAATATTCATGTACTATGTCTCAGATCATTTTGGATTTGACATTCTAATGATTATCTTTTCTTGAAAAAACACTGTTCAAATTTACAATTTCACTACTGGAAGGAACTTTTTGGATTATTTTGCCTGAATTTTTTTTT
>PVIR01031187.1:0-19639 GCA_004026965.1 Petromus typicus | reverse complement strand
TGAACTAAATCCCTGGCCTGGAGCATAGTTATGTTAAGAAAGTGTGATTTAAGCTTTGAAGGTCATCAGTTAAGTGCTCATTGGTATGTAGGCAGGTTGTGGTCATGTTTAGGTGATCTTGAGCTGATAGTAAATTTTTTTCCTATGGATTTTGAATATGTTGACTGAGTTTGAAAGTATTTGTAAAGAGGACAAAATTATGTTAGTCGAGCTGAGGTCTGGTGCTATTTGCCTTGTAAGCCTAGCTATTAGGGGAGCTAAAGCAGTATTCTAAGTCTGAAGGCAGCCTGGGCAATTTAGCTAAACCATGTCGCAAAATAAAAAATTTTTTAAAGGTCTGGGAATACAGCTCAGCAATAGATTGCTTGTAAAGCCAGGGGATCAATTCCCAGTACAAAAAAAAAAAAAAAGCAAGTTGGTAATACATCTATATCCATATATACATTTTTCCTTTCATTTTTGGGGAGTGGGTGGGAGTAGGAGTGTTGACAGGTCTTGCTATGTAGCTAAGGCTAGCTGTGAGCTTATTGTGCAGCTCAGGCTGGTTTCAGTCAGACTCAATCCTCCTGTAACCGCCTCCCAAGTGCTGAGTATAGGAGTGTGCCACTATGCCTGGCTCAAGTTGGTAATTATAAAGACAAGTTTATTTTATTTGTGGTTCTGGGAATCAAATATGGAGCTTTGTGCATGCCAAGTGCATGCTTCATCACTAAACTACATTTCCAGGCTGGATAACGTGATTATTATTGAGCTCCTCCTATTTACACAGTACAGTGTTGGTAGGCTAGTGAACATGAATCAGCCCTATCCTCAAAGTTTACTGTAGAAGAAAGGATGGTTTAGGGAGATGGTAGAAAAATTCATTTATATGGCAGAATTTTAAATTACAGTTCTGGTAATGCTACAAAGGAGACATATGCAGTGCTACCAAGAATGCTTTTCTTGTCACTCTTGCTAAGAAAGAATAACAAATGTAAATGTATAAATGTATTGGTTTATGAAAGATCTCTGTACATAGGAATACAAAGCCTACTACAGCCAGCATAGTGAGGAAAACTGAGAAATGAAATCTGAGAGATAATCAGGGATGTTATGGATCCTAATAACGAGACAAGCCATTGAAAGGTTAAGTAGAAAATGCCTTAATTTTCATTTATTCACCAAGAAGATAACTAGTTGTTGTGTAGAGAAAAGACTACAGAGGATTAAAAGTAAAAAGGAAGTAGATATTACAATATTTTATGTGAGAAATCATGGCAACTTGAACTGAAAGGTGATACTCAAGATAGAAATGAATGGAGGGGGGATGATATGTGTGGGAAGTAGAAGTACTAAGGCCTTAATGATGGATTAAGGAGAAATGGAAATAGATATAATATTTGCTTGATCCTAAAAGGAAAAGTTTCAGTTTAACCGTTAAGTTGCACTATTTTAAATGTTCTTTTTATATTTTAATTTTTTTATTATTTATTAAATTTTCTTAAGATAAATATATATCTATGGGATTGAATTTTAATGTCTATAAGCTCTTATAAGGTGCTGCAAATTTTTATTTGTCCCAATTAAGCACATATCTTTTTTTTTTTTTTTTTTTTTTTTTTAGAGACAAGGTCTCTGCTTTGTAGTTCAGGCTGACCCTGAGCTCACTGTGTAGCCCAGGCTAGCCTGGAAGTCACAGCAATCCTTCTGCCTCTTGAGTGCTAGGATTACAGGCCTGAGCCACCATGCCCAGCATTGTGGTAATGTGATAATGATTGCTGGTGGGCGTGACCTCGCCCAACATTGTTGTATATGGTAACTGGGGATGGACTCTGGATCTTGTGCTTGCATGCAGGTGAACCAACCACTGAGCTAAATCCCTTACCCTACATTTTTTCCTCTGGTACCAGGAATCAAACTTAGGACCTTGTGCTTGCTAGGCAGGCACGGTTCCACTGAGCTACATTCCTGGGCTCTAAATATTTCAGTTTAGAGCTCACACTCTAGCTTTTTCTTTCTTATTTTTGATACTCTCTTAAGAGGTAACCTTAAATCACAACTATACCCTTAACCTTCCTAGTAGCAGGCTCAGCACCACTGAGCTATATCCCCATCCTCTTAATTTATTCATAATTTATATTTCTCTTTTTTCTCACCTCTTCTAATTTGTATATTTGTTACAGAAAAGTATTCTTCAAAAATGGATGGAATGTCTTCAGAAGCAAATGAAGAAAAGTAAGTTCTTTCAATGTACCTAGAAATATTATACTTATAAGTCTAATCCCAGCATATGGGAGGCTGAATCAAGAAGGTCTTGAGTTCTAGGATATGCTGTACTATAGAGTCTCTGTCTCAAAAAGAAAAAAACAAAATTATACTCTTAGAGAAAGATAGTTTTCCAACGAGTAAGACTTATCAGTAACTTCTGAAATCTTTTTTCATTATGTTCCAGGGAAAAGATGTAAAGATTACAAAGTGATATCTCCCTCTTATCATGTATAAATTCATTTAGAGTCAAAACTAAGAGAAACTTTAAACACTACTTGCCATCTCTTTATAGATGAGAAAACCAGGGGCCAGGGAGTTAGCTCAGCTGTGCCACACTTGCCACACAAATGCAAAGTCCTGAGTTCAATCCCTGGTACCAAGGAAAAAAAAGAGAGAGAAAACTGAAGCCCAGGGAGATGAGATGATTTGTTTAAAGCTGGCATCACCAATTAGTAACCTGTTTGCAGGCTACAAAAAATATTTTTGGTCTGTAAATGTTTGTTAATTTTTGAATTAATTTCCAAAATTACAAAATCTCTAGATTTCCTACAATTAGATTTTTCCGCTTCTCTTCAAAAATTTATTTTAGTTGGGCATATTGGTACATGATGACCATGAGAATTATGAACAAGAAAAATACGTTTGTCAGAGAGAGGTTGAATTCAAGAGTCAAATATTAAGCTAACCGTGGTGATATACATGTGTAATCTCAGCATCATTTGAGAGGCTGAGGGAGAATTGTGAATTTGAGGCCAGTCTGGGCTAATGTCAAATGTTAAAAAGCTTGAGCTGTGGATGTGAAACTATTAAATAGCAGAAAATGCCGCTAAAGCAATTAGAAGAGCAACTGAGTAGAAGCCGTGGATAGGAAGTGAATGAAACTTATAACAAATGTTAGAAAAACTGAAAACAGTTAGATGAACATAGGATTAATGAAAAGCAACTGAAGTACAAAGACCACCAGAAGAAGTCCTCTCTTAGAAATCAGAGAAAATACAGATAATGTCTGAGCATGTACATGGAAGCATATTTTCAGAGATACTGGCTCTTTAGATTGGGATGACTGAAATGGAAAGTATGAAAACCAGCTTTAGGAAAGTGAATAAACTATAGTACAGACAAGAGCAACTAGAAAGTCTTAATAGTAACTTAATGTGCCAGGTATCTTGAGGTTATAATTGAGTGGTAGAACACCTACCTAACATGTGCAAGATTCTAAGTTTACTCCCTACAACTGCAAAAATAAAACAAAATGAAAGACACAACATTGAATTCCTAAATGATGAATGTTTTGAGATATTGGACTGAAATATATAAATTGTGCTGGCCAGAGTGCTAAGTGAAAGTGATGGCTATCTGGCCATAGCAGGGAAGAGGCAATGTGATGATGGCTTTTGAAATTTCAGTCTTTTACCTGTGTATCATAGTTTTTTTTTCAATTTTTTTCAGTGATAATACAGAGAGACCTGTTAGAAGACGGCATTCCTCAGTAAGAAACATTTACATTAATGATTCTTATCTTTGTTGCATGCTGACTATATACTATAGTAAATTTGACTGGCTTCCCTAGCAACCCCTCCTGGGTTCCTATTGTCCTTTCCATAAATACTCAAATTCTGGGCCGAGGATTTAGCTCAATGGTTCCGGCACCTGTCTTGCAACTGCAAGGACCCAGGTTCGATCCCCAGTAACCATATACTATGCTGGGTGTGGAGACTCATGCCCAGCAGCAACCAGTACCACATACCACAGTGCTGGGTGTGGTGGCTCGCGTCTATAATCCCAGCACTAGGGAGGCAGGGGCAGGAGGATTGCTGTGATATGAGTTTGAGGCTGAGCTCAGGGCCAGCCTGAACTACAAAGTCAGACCCTGTCTCAAAAAAAACAAAAAACATAAACGTCAAATACTTAACCTTGTTACACAATTCTATAAATATGTAGATTCTGTAAAAATTCATATGCTGTGAATTTTAATATAATTCAGTGAAACCTATATTATGCTTTAATAAAACTGTTTAGAACTATCCTTAACATAGTGCACTAAGCTGTTATAAGACAAGCAAATTGATTTAAACATAAAATGTACATTGGGTTATAAGACTGAAAAGTCATAGAGACTTATGGCTGTAGATACCACTTACTGAGTATGGGTTCCAACAATGTTATCCTAGTAGGATTTTTCTTCTTTTTCTATTGACTATTTCCTCTGGGCAGTCTCTTTTGGTAGACAGACTA
The DNA here is from genome assembly GCA_004026965.1 of Petromus typicus. Taxonomy (NCBI): domain Eukaryota; kingdom Metazoa; phylum Chordata; class Mammalia; order Rodentia; family Petromuridae; genus Petromus; species Petromus typicus. The sequence continues at coordinate 15,157 of PVIR01031187.1, read as the reverse complement.
CTTCCTGTAATTACTGTGGTACATCTGGCTTTCCTTATTTCTAAGTTCAAATTCTGTCTGAAGAATAGTATCTATTTCGTCAAGATTAAAAAGAAACTGAATACTGTTGGTAGTTATTCTGAGAGGATCAAGTCTTTGTTTCTGAATCAATCATTATTGAAGAGCAAATAACAGATTATTCTAGGCAGGTTTACTTTCTTTTTTTTTTTTAGGGTGTTTTTTTTTTTTTTTTGAGACAGGGTCTCACTTTGTAGTTCAGGCTGGCCCCGAGCTCAGCCTCAAACTCACATCACAGAAGTCCTCCTGCGTCTGCCTCCCGAGTACTGGGATTACAGGCATGAGCCACCACGCCCGGCACTGTGGTATGTGGTACTGGTTGCTGTTGGGCATGATTCTCCACGCCCAGTATGGTATGTGGTTACCTGGGATTGAACCCAGGTTCTTGTGCTTGCAAGACCGGTGCCAGAACCACTGAGCTAACTCCCTGGCCCCATAGACAGGTTTACTTTCTGTACCCTAGAACTGATACGGAACTTCACACAGACCGCACGGGATAAGAGGGAACATAATAAGGAGAGAACCAGCAATAGTCCCTTATTTAAATCTGCCATGAATACTGTGCAATACATCTCTGAGGAGTTTCAGAGATTTATATAGAATCTTTTGTGTTCTACTCATAGGATAACTTAAAATGCTGATTTTTTTAAACAGGTAGATATTCTTGAATAATTCTTTATTACTACCTCTAGATTTTGAAACCCCCAAGGAGTCCTCTTCAGGACCTCAGAAGTGGGAATAAAACAGTTCAGGTAAGTAGTGTAAATGCCTTATAAGTTACCATTTGCAAAGTGTTATTTTTAATTTGGAATTTGTTAGCTATATGAAAACAGAAAATCTGTGCAACTAAGCATCATGTGGCCTTCAAGTCAAAATCCAAACACTTATACATTGGGAATGTAGCTTAGTAGTCAAATGGTTGCCTAGCATATACAAGGTTCTGAGTTGATCCAAAGCATTTGGGGGAAAAAAATCGAAAAGTCCCCTTTCACACATACATGTATCCCTTCATTTAGAGTTGCTTATCTCTCTCCAAATGAGAAACAAGCTTCACACCTATAGGTACTTAAATATGATATGATCTCTGTAGAGATGACCAGTACCTCATTCTTCTTACTTCTTTTTTTTTTTTCTTCTTCTTTAGGTACTAGGAACTGTACCAAAAGGCCTTCACACTGAGTTACATTTCTAGACTTTTTATTTGAGTCAGGGTGTCACTAAATGAATTTATGCCAGCCAGACTGGGCTTAAATTTTGATCTTCCTGCCTCCCTTCCCTCCCCATAGTGCTGGGATTATAGGTGTGTGCCATCATACCTGGTTTAATAGCTTTTTAATCATATCTAAAGGTAGAAAGAATCTTATAGTGAATGCTCATCTGTTTATCAACTAGATTCTTCAATTAATATGTTAGTACATTTTACTACAATTAAATTTTTTAAAGAAAATCCTTATTATAGGGCCAGGGATTTAGCTCAGTGGTTCCATTGCCTCCGTTGCAAGTGTAGGGACCCTAGTTCGATCCCTGGTAACCACATACAACAATGTTGGGTGTAGAGTCTCATACCCACCAGCAATCAGTACCACATACCACAATGCTGGGCATGGTGGCTCATGCCAGCATTTAGGAGCCAGAGGCAGGAGGTTTGCTGAGTTCAAGGTTGAGTTCAGGATCAGCCTGAACTGCAAAGCAAGACTGTCTCCAAAAAAAAAAGTTTTTATTATAATAAGGTCACCATAAGAGGTAACACATTACTCTGTTTTTCTTGATATGTTGTTGGTAATAGTATACTATTTTGCCTCATTGAAAATTATATTCATGTTCATTAAGTGCTCTAATTTGAGATATTTTGGTAAATTAGATCAAGTTAGAGTAAGACTTGACCTTTATATTTGGTACTCTGTAGAACTAATTCACACTGGTTACATTAAGAATCATACCATTGGGCCAAGGATTTAGCTCAGTGGTTCTGGAGCCTGTCTTGCAAGGGCAAGGGCCTGGGTTCGATCTCCAGAAACCACAAATAATACTGGGTATGGAGACTCACGCCCACCAGCAATCAGTACCATATACTACAGTGCCAGGTGTGGTGGCTCATGCCTGTAATCCTAGCACTCAGAGAGAGAGGTAGGATTGCTGTGGGTTTGAGGCTAAGCTCAGGGGTAGCCTGAATTACAACGTGAGACACCATCTTTTAAAAAAAAAATAACAATCATTCCATGTATTTTCTCTACCTAGGAATCCAATGTTTTGAGAAATAAGAAAAGCTCTCGTCGAGTCAGCTTTGCAAATACTATAAAGTAAGTTGAAAGGAGAAATAATTAAAATGTTACAGGTATGCTTTTTTCTGTGTTAAATATGTTGAGACTGATTTGGATAAACTGTTTGGATTAAAGAAACATTAGAGAATTGTTATTTAAAAGGTTACTACTATTATGTTTAAAAGAAAAACATTGAGAACATTTTCTTAAAATTGGAAATAAAACAGTGATATCTGCTATCACCATTGTTATTCAGTATTGTATTTGAGGTGCTAACCAACAAGATAAGAGGTTATAAAAATAGAAAATAGGTTATAAAAATAAAACAGATTGCTTGTTTCAGAATAAATGATGGTATATTTGGGAAATCCAGGAATATAAACTGAAATACCTATCAGACAATAGGTAGCATAATACAAACTTATATATGAAAGTCAATATATTTCTTCTGATGAACTAACCAGACAGAATATTGCTATATTGGTATATCTTTTTCCATTACATTTTGTTGCTATTCATTTATTGTAATTCTTCCTTCTCTTTTTGGTGCTCGGGATCAGATTAAAGGCAAGCACTCTTATTACTGAGCTACATACACAGGCTGCATTTTTTGGTTTTTTTGGGGAGTTTTTTTTGAGACAAGGTTTGACGTGTATATGTGTGTGTGTGTGTGTGTGTGTGTGTTCGTGTGCTATTCATTTATTGTAATTCTCTTCTTTTTGGTGATCAGGATCAGATTGAAGGCAATCTGATCTGGTTTTTTGGGAGTTTTTTTGAGACAAGGTTTCGTGTGTGTGTGTGTGTGTGTGTGCGCGCGCGCGTGCATTTTCTGTACTGAGGATTGAACTGGGATCTTGCACTTACCAGGCAGGCACTGTGCCACTGAACTAAATCCTTGGTGCTCTCCTTTTGGTAGTTCAAACTGGCTTTAAATTAACTATGTATAGCCCAGGCTAGCCTTGAGCTTGCAGCAATTCTTCTGCTTCAGCCTCCTGAGTGCTAGGATTAAAGGTGTATTATCATGCCCAGCTTTTATTGTAGTTCTTTTATTTATTTATTTATTTATTTGAGGCAGGGTATTACTATATAGTTAATAATATAGTTAATAGTAGTTCAAGCTGGAACTCAGGGCCTCATGGTTGGCAGGCAGACATGGTGTGGCTGAAATACATTCCTGGCCCTACTGTAGTTTTTTTTTTTTTACCAGTATCGGGGATTGAACTTAGGACCTTATGTTTACCAGGCATGTGTGGTGCCAGTGAGCTTCATCCCTGGCTGTTACTGTTCTTATATATAGTGGTTTTGCTTTTTTTCCTTGATGTTCGATAGTGTATTTTTATTTCTTCTTTGATTAATGAAGAACCGAAGTTGTTTTGTTTTGTTTGGTTTGGTTTAAGTTTTTTGAGACAAGGTCTTACTTTATAGTTCAGGCTGGCTCTAAACTTACTATGTAGCTGAGGCTGTCTTTGAACTCTCTCAATCCTGCCTCTTCCTCCGAGGGCTGGGATTACAGGTGTGAGCCACCACACTGTGATATGTGGTTACCAGGGATCAACTCAGGACCTTGCGCTTGCCAGAAGAGTGCTGGAACCACTGAGCTAAATCCCTGGCCCCAGATGCCCCTTTTTAAATAGGGTCTTTAAATTTGGGAGTCTAATATTTTTTACTTCTTTATATATTCTAGGTATTAGTCCTTTGTCTATGGAGTAGCTGGTAAAAATACTTTACCATTCTGTGGGTTGTCTCTTGACTGTGTTCGTAGTTTCTTTTTTTTTGAGACAGGGTCTCGCTTTGTAGTTCAGGCTGGCCCTGAGCTCAGCCTCCAACTCACATCACAGCAATCCTCCTGCCTCTGCCTCCTTAGTGCTGGGATTACAGGCGTGAGCCGCCACACCCGGCTCTGTGGTATGTGGTACTGATTGCTGCCCAGTATTGTATATGGTTAACCAGGGATCGAACCTAGACCCTTGGGCTTGTAAGACAGGCGCTGGAACCACTGAGCTAAATCCCCGGCCCTGTTTGTAGTTTCTTTTGCTGTATAGAAGGTTTTTCATAGGATGAGATCAGTTGTTGACTATTTGTACTATTCCCTATGAAATCAAGGTTTGGTTCATAAAGTCTTTGCCTATACCTGTGTCTTCAAGAATTTTATCTATTCTGTCTTCAGCAGATTGAAAGTTTTCTTTCTTTCTTTTTTTTTTTTTTGTTAAGACAAGGTCTTGCTTTGTAGTTGGCCCCTTAACTCATTAGGTAGCCCGTGCTAGCCTTGAACTCACAGCAGTCTTCTTGCCTCTGCCTTCTAAGTGCTGGGATTACTGGTGTGAGCCACCACGCCAGCATTGTGGTATGTGGTAACAGGGATTAAACTTGGGACCTTTGTGTTGCCAGGCAGATGCTGGAACCACTGAGCTAAATTCCTGGTCCCGAATGTTTTCTATTTTAGTATTTAGATCTTTGATCTATTTTGATTTTAGTTTAGTGTAGGGTGGGAGGTATGAATGTAGGTTTAAGTTCTGGCTTGTGGAAAGGCAGTTTTCCCAGCATCATTTATTAAAGAAGTTACCTTTTGTCCAATGAATATCAATAATAAGGTAGCTAAGTGTATGTGAAGTTTTTCTGCATCTTCTAATCCATTATTTGTTTGGTACCGTGCTGTTTTTGTTTTTGTTTAAATCATGGTAGCTTTGTAGTATAGCTTCAAATCAGAGATTATGGTGCTGCATGCCTTGCCTTTGTTGCCAAGAATTACTTTTGCTATTCTAGGTCTCTTTTGGTTCTATGTGAAGTTTGGGATGTTTTTTCTAGTTCTGTGAGATATGTTATTGGTATGTTGATTGGGACTGCACTAAACCTGTGTAACAGTTTTGGAAGTATGGCCATTTTCACTATTTTTATTCTGCCGTTCCAAAAGCAGGGGATAGCTTTCCATTTTCTGATAGCCTCTTTGATCTTATTTTTCAGAGTATTATAGTTTTTAGTGTATAGGTCTTTCACTTCCTTATTAGATTGATTCTTAAGAATTTCAGTTTTGGGGCTAGGGATTTAGCTCAGTGGTTCCGGTGCCTGTCTTGCAAGCACAAGGATCCTGGTTCATCCCTGGTAACCACATAGAACAATACTGGATGTGGAGACTCATACCCACCAGCAATCAGCAGCACATGCCACACTGTTGGGCGTGGTAGCTCACTCCTGTCATCCTAACACTTGGGAGACAGAAGCAGAAGGATTGCTGTGAATTTGAGGCTGCGCTCAGGGCCAGCCTGAACTACAAAGTGAGCCCCTATCTTAAAAAAAAAGAATTTCAGTTTTAAGGCCACGGATTAAGCTCAGTGGTTCTGGCACCTACCTTGCAAGTGCAGGGTTTTGAGTTTGATATCAAGTAACCACATATAACAATGCCAGGTGTGGTGACTCATGCTCACTAGCAATTAGCAATCAGTACCGCTTATCACAGAGCTAGGCATGGTGGCTCACATATGTAGTCCCAGCACTTGGGAAGCAGAGAAACAGTAGGATTGCTGAGTTCAGGACCAGCCTGAACTACAAAGTGAGACCCTGTCTCAAAAAACTTAAAAAAAAAAAAAAAAAAAGAATTTCACTTTTAATAAATAGGTCACAGGGGTGTAAATACCATATCTTTTCTCTGGTATGAGAAACTGAAGAAATAAATGAGTTCTAAAATGTAAGATATTGTGAAATAGAAAATATTCAAAAGGATAAAGGGGATAGGAGTAAGTAAAGGGAAAGAAAAAATTTGATGGTAAAATAAGGAAACAAAGCTTATGTATATAGAGGACAGGGTTGTAGGGTAGACAGGGGAATCGAAAGAAATGAGCTTTAAGTTGTGTCATATACTGGTACAAATTTCCAGTGTTGAGTGTGATTATAATTTGTATATAAAATGTACCAATAAAATAAATTAGAATTTAAAAAAAAGAATTTCACTTTTCTTGATGCTATTATGAAGATGTTGTTTCTCTAATTTCTCTGTCAGTGAGTCTGTTCTTTATTTTATTCAGGCTACAAGCCTATTAGTTGGTACTACTCACACCCATGGTGGGCCTTCCGTCCCTAGTACATCCCTTCAGCCATGCCCAGAACTATGCTGATCCAATTTAGATGGACATTGCTTGCTCCAGTTGACACAATCAGATAACTATCACACCAATGAATCAATAGGCAAATCAATTAAACAGTCACATCCCAAAGGAAGTACAAGTGGCCAAGAAGTATATGAAAAAAATCTTCTACATCTTTAGTCATAAGGAAAATGCAAATCAAAACTATATTTAAAAATGTTTTTTAGTGTAAGATGATTACATTCATCCTGGGGAGTTGGTTCATGGACATAACATATATTCTTTTTATTTCCATTTCTCTTTTGTGTTCCCTTCCATGTAAAGCTACATTGAGAGTCTGTTTTATAAAATGTATCATCAAGAATACAAAAATATGGGGCCGGGGAGTTAGCTCAGTGGTTCTGGCACCTGTCTTGCAAGCGCAAGGGCCTGGGTTCAATTCTCTGGTAACCACATAACAATACTGGGTGTGGAGACTCACCCCAGCAGCAACCAGCACCACATACCACAGTGCTGGACGTAGTGGCTCATGCCTGTAATCCCAGCATCCGGGAGGCAAAGGCAGGAGGATTGCTGTGATGTAAGTTTGAGGCTGAGCTCGGGGCCAGCCTGAACTACAAAGGGAGACCGTGTCTCAAAAAAAAAAAAAAAAAAAAACAACCAAAAATATAGATGTGTGGAGGGGGAAAAGTGATTAGAAAAAAATATATAGGCCTATGCAAATTTGCCAAAATGAAACCTATTAATCTGAACACTCAATAGAATAAAAGCAAAAAGCCAAAGTAAAAAAAAAGAATAGAAATGCTGGTAAGGATTCCGAAGGTAAAAAGAACCTTTCTATAATGCTGATAGAATGAAAATTAGTATGGCCACTATGAAAATCAGTATGGAGGTTCCTTAGAAAAGCAAAAATAGAACTATCATATACTAGAGCTAGAAAACTAGAAATAGAACCTGCAGCTATACTGCTCCTTTATATGCACTTGAAGAAATTAAAGCTACTATACTATAGGAATACCCAAATACCTATGTTTATTTTAGCACAGTTCATAATAGCCAAGATACAGAACTTAAGTGTCCATCAGTAGGATGATGAAAGAAAATGTATGACTTGATACAGTGGTGCATACCTATAAATCCAAGCATTCGGGAAGTGGAGCCAAAAAGTTCAAGACTAGCATGGAGTACACAGTGAAATGCTATTTCAAAAAAAAAAAACAAACAAAAGGCTGGGGATTTAGCTCAGTGGTTCTGGCACCTGCCTTGCCAAGCACAAGGTCCTGAGCTCATCTCTAGTAAACACGTACCACAAAGCTGGGCGTGTAATCAGTACCACATACCACAGTGCTGGGCATGGTGGCTCACACCTGTGATCCCAGCACTTGGGAGGCAAAGGCAGGAGGATTGCTGTGAGTGCAGGCTTGCCTGGGTTACTAATGAGCTCAAGGCCAGCCTGAACTACAAAAACAAGACCTTGTCTCAAAAAAAAAAAAAAAAAAGTAGGAGAACAAAAGAAAATCTTCAGGGCTGGAGATATAGTTCAGTTGCACTGCATCTATCTCATAAGTACAAAATCCAGAGTTCAATTCCCAGTACTGGAGGAAAAAAGGAAATCTGGTATATATGTATATAGGCACAATAGAGTATTCAACCATAAAAGGAAGAATGAAATTATATAATTATATTGTTTATAATTTCATGGATGGAATTGGTGATAATCATGGTAAGTGAAATAGACTCTAAGGCAGTAATAAAATAAAAGAAAAGATAGCATGAAAAGCAGAAAGAATATTACTATACAAGAGAAAGGAAATAAGGGGATGTGACTTTAAGGAAAGTAATAGGGCATGGATATGATCGAAATACGTTATATTGCTGGGCCTTTACCTTAGTGGTTCTGCATTCACCTGGCAAGCACAAGGTCCCACATATCACAGTGGTGAGCGAGGTGGCTCACACCTATAATCCTTGCACTCAGAAGGCAAAGGCAGGAGGATTGTCGTGAGTTCGAGACTAGCCTGAGCTACATAGTGAATTTAGGGCCATCCTGAACTACAAAATGAGACCCTGTCTTAAAAAATTTAGAAAACGTTATATGCATGAATAAAAATAACCACATTCTCATTCCATATTTTATAAAAGTCTCTGTTCTATTTTAACAGTGGAAGCTACTTGAGACAAAGAATCATGTGTTTGTATCCTAAGATAGTATAATGCCAAGTACTGAATTTTAGGTTATTGAGATGGATAAAAAAATGAGTAAGACAGAACTCTTTAAAAAAAAAAAATCACAAATTGTATTGAGGTAGACTGATTTGGGGATTTTAATAGTAACAGTAATAGTGTATGTAACAAAGAAGAAGTTGGAATCAAAATATTATTCCCCTCAGTGTCTTTGGATAAAGTGAAACTTGGTGGTAGAACACTTAGGTAATATTCGTGAATTCATGAAACATAGAGGTCTGATTTCTAGGACTACCTCAAAACAAATTTGTTATTTACTTATATCAATATAGGGGCTAAGGATGTAGCTCAGTGATGCTGCCACCTGCCTGGCAAGTGCAAGGTCCTGAGTTTGATTGCCAGTTCTGGGAATAAAAAAAAAAAAGCTGAACGGGCCGGGGGGCTCAGTGGTTCTGGAGCCTGTCTTGCAAGCGCAAGGACCCGGGTTTGATCCCCGGTAACCACATACCATACTGAGCGTGGAGACTCACGCTCAGCAGCAACCAATACCATACGCCACAGTGCCGGGCGTGGTGGCTCATGCCTGTAATCCCAGCACTTGGGAGGCAGAGGCAGGAGGATTGCTGTGATGTGAGTTGGAGGCTGAGCTCAGGGCCAGCCTGAACTACAAAGCGAGACCCTGTCTCAAAAAACCTAAAAAAAAAAAAAGCTCAAAATATACTATAATACCAACAGATTCTAATTAATTGTATATATTTTCATTCATCTTTATTTTCTGTTTTAGAGTATTCCAGACAGAGTCTCATACGAAAACAATGAGAAAATCAGAAATAACAGGTAAAATGTGTTACTATAGTTGCTGGTAATTATTTTCATTTAAATTTTACTGTGGCTGTTTAACCAGGTAATTGATGTAACTTACTGTCTGGTTCTCCCCCTTCTTGAGGCTTTTGTACTGAGCTATATTCCCAGCCCTTTTAAAAATTTTTTATTGTGAGGCAGATCTTAAGTCATTAAGTGGCCCAGGCTGGATTCAGGCTTCTCAAAGTACTGAAATTACAAGTGTGTGCCACCTCACTCAGCCTTACTGTCTGTCTCATTACTTAAAAATATCATGAAGCTGGGCATAGTGGTATGTGTGACCTCCACTACTCCAGAGGCTTCAGCAGAAAAATTGTGATTTGTGAGGCCAGCCTGGGCAACACAGCAAGATCTTATCTCAAAACAAAAATCTTAAGACCTGGGATATAAAGGAGGGTGGATAATATTTTTTTTTTTTTAGTTGTTAATGTCCATTTGTGATATTTTTAAAAGTGCTGTATTTGTTGGTGTATCCTTTAAAAAATTTATTTTTATTTTTAGAAACAGAAGCAGGAGAAAATGTTCTGTTTACCCGGTAAGTAAGGGAGATGTTCAAGTTATTTTAAAAAGTTTATTCCTAGGTCTGTTGAGGTGCATGTCTATGAGCCCAACAATTGCGAGGCTGAGGAAGGAGGATCTCTTTTCAAGGCCAGCCTGTACAACATAGTGACACACTAAATAGAAAAAAGAACAACAGGCCACAAATTTAGCACAGTGATTCCAGCGCCTGCCCAGCCAGCGCAGTGTCCCCAAGTTCGATCCCTGGTAACCAGATACCACAATCCCTGGTGTGGTGACTCTAAATCTGTAAATCCAGCAGTGGTAACCACATACCACAATGCTGAGTGTGGTGGCTCTTGCCTGTAGTGCTAGCACTGGAAGGCAAAAGCAAGAGGATTGCCCTGAGTTCAAAGCTAGCCTGGGCTAGAAAGTGAGTGTAGGGCCAGCCTGAACTACAAGGTCAGACCTTGTCTCAAAAAACTTTAAAAAAAGGAAAGAAAAGAAAAAAAACCAACAACAAATATTACTCCTAGAGAATGAAGTTTAAAAAATTCTTTTTGTATTTTATAACCCCTTTTTCAAACATGATTAATTCAAAATATAAATTCTTTGCAAAATGTACTATAATGACTGCTCTCTGTTTGATAAAGATGTGCATTATATAATTTATAGTTTTAGTAGACTGATGAAATATTCTACTTCGTGGGCCGGGGATTTAGCTTAGTGGTTCCAGTGCCTATCTTGCAAGCGCAAGGACCGGGGTTCGAGGTAACCACATACAATACTGGGCGTGGAGACTCAACGCCCAGCAGCAATTAGTACCACGTACCACAGTGCCTGGCATGGTGGCTCCCTCCTGTAATACCGGCACTCAGGAGGCAGAGGCAGGAGGTTTGCTGTGATGTGAGTTTGAGGCTGAGCTCAGGGCCAGCCTGAACTACAAAGTGAGACCCTGTCTCAAAAAACCTAAAAATATGTATTAATCCTTAAATTCATTAACAGATTTTCATTAGTCTTTTTTGCTATAATGTAAATATTGATTATCTAGGTTTTTTTGTTGTTGGTTTTTGTTTGTTTGTTTGAGACAGAGTCTCTCTTTTATAGTTCAGGCTGGCCCTGAGCTCAGCCTTGAACTCACAGCAGTCCTCCTGCCTCTGCCTCCCAAGTGCTGGGATTGCAGGTGTGAGCCACCATGCCCCGCACTGTGGTATATGGTTCTGATTGCTGGTGGGCGTTTCCATACCGAGCATTATTTATTGTATGTAGTACCTAGGGTGAACCTGGTCCCTGCACTTGCAAGGCAAGTTCTGGAACCCCTGAGCTAAATCCCCTAACCATATATTGAGCATCTGTTATCCAGAATACTTTGAACCAGAAGTGTTTCAGATTTGAGTTTTTTCAGATTGTGAATATTGGCATAGATTTTATCATCTGAGTATCCCTAATCTGAAAATCTGAAATCCAAAGTGCTCTTAAGGTAAGCCATTTTGAGTATCACATACAAAAAGTTAAAAATTTCAGATTTGGAATGCTGAACTTCTACACTGAAAAGTAACTTTTAAGGAAATGAAAAGATGTTTACCCTTATTGATCATGAGACAAATACAAATTTAGATCATACTGAGATTTTTTTTTTGTCAGTTAAGGATATACATGTGCTCATTACTAGTGGGAATATAAATTATAAAGATAATTTGGCAGTATCATTCAGAATTTTAAGTGCACATGTCCTGATTCAGTAATTTCTTCCTCAGACCTTTAATTGGGCTCAAATTTCCAGTATTCCTGCCTGAGCTTACCAGAGTTCTGAAACCACCGGCATAAGTCATCATGGCTAACTTTCTCTACTCTTTTTTCTGAGACAAGGTCACACTATATAGTTCAGGTTGGCCTTCAACTCACTATATAGACAAAGCTGACTTCTATCTCACTGCAGTCCTGCCCCACCCTTCTAAGTGCTGGGATTACAGGCATGTACCACCATACTCAACTTTCCCTACTCTTTTAAATGTTGCTATTTTAGGTAATTGTATGGGATAGAGATTATAAAAATGCCTTTTTAATTTTTAGGGATAACAATTCAGAAGATAATTATTGTGAGATTACTGGTGAGTATGATGAAAATATTCTTCTTGGTACACTTTTCTCTCCATCCCTTGATTAAGGTCGACAGTCAATGAAAAATAATTTAAAGATAGCTTTGCTTTTTACACAAAGTCTTATATTTACATTTTCATAAGCATGTAAGATTTCTCTGAAACCTGCTGTTGCTTTTGATTTCCTGTCTTGGATTTCTACTTGCTCGTTCAGGTCAGAAATTGAGAAATTATTTTATTTTAGAATTTATCACATTGGGCCAGGGATTTAGTTCAGTAGTTCTGGTGCCTGTCTTGCAAGCACAAGGACCTTGGTTCATCCTGGTAACCACATACAACAATGCCAGGTGTGGTGACTCACCAGCAGTCAGCACCACATACTACAGTGCTGGGCATGGTGGCTCACGCTTGTAATCTCAACATTCAGGAGCAGAGGCAGGAGGATTGCTGTGAATTCTAGGCTTGCCTGGGCTACATAGTGAGGTCAGAGCCAGCCTGAACTACAAAGTGAGACCCTATCTCAAAAAAAACCCCCCGAATTTATCACATTGAATTTTTAAGTATTAACTCTGGCTCTCTTATTAAACTATGAGCTCTCAAGTCCAGGAATTTTGTCGTATTCATCTTTGCACTTTATAAACATTTGGAAATTTTTTGTACATTATGAGTTTAAATTAGTGCTTGCTGAATAAATGGAAACCTTATATAGACTTTTATTAAAAATCTCAGGCTGAGGGTGTGCAAGAGGATTGCTGTGTGTTCAAGGCTGGGCTGCAAAAAAAAAAAAATAATATAGGTGTATGGCAAACTTTAGTACATATGATGAAAAAATTGTAAGACTGCCTGTCCCACTTTTTTTTGAGACAGGATCTTACTTTGTAGTTCAGGCTAGCCCTGAACTCACTGTGTAGTCCAGGCTGGTCTTAAATGGCAGCAATCTTCCTGCCTTAGCCTCCTGAGTGCTAGAATTCCGGGTATGAGCCATCACCCCCAGCTTGTTTTTCCTGTTTTTGAATAGCTTTTTAAATCCCTTATTTCTAAAGTCCAGTTTGTTATTAAACTTTTATTTTGTTTTTTTTTTTGGAGACAAAGTCTTGGTTTGTAGTTCAGCCTTGTTTTGAATTCACTATGTAGCCCAGGCTGGCCTTGAATGCTTGGTGATGCTCCTGCCTCTGTCTCCCAAGTTGCTGGAATTATAGGCATGTACCACCAAACCCAGCTATTTTTTATTTGTTTATTTGTTTTGAGACAGGGTCTTGCCACGTAATTAAGGCTAGTTTCAAACTTGCCACAATCCTTCTGCCTCAGCTTCCCAAATGCTGAGAGTAGCAGATGTGGAAAACCATAACTGGCTTTCAATATTAAAATATCCTCAGTCTAATTCTTCTTTTTTGTTGTTTCTTGCCTTAGTATAAGCTCTTACTATGTTAAACCTGAACTATTGTAGTAGCTACCTTATTGGTACATCTTTTCTTCAATCTATTTTCTTCTCCTTATTATGTTTTTACTATTTTGCTAAAGTATATATTTTATAAAGTGCATTAAATCTTATAATGGAGTTATTTTTATAAAATATGTATATTAGCATAAAAGATCCTTTAAAATCTTAATAGTAAAAAAATAAAATAAAATAGAATTTTAATCTTTCAGTCTCATCGCTTAGCATTCATCAGTATGTATCTGCTAACTGGGAAGTAAAACTATTGAATATATAAAGCATACTAAGTAACATAATGAGTAGTCTAAATTTTCTACTTTTAAATTTATCAACATGTAAAAATATTTTGTTCACAAAGAGGATACAGTAATTGTCAGTCTGTCTTTAAAAGAAGTTAGGAGATAAGGGTGCAAGTGATAGGGTACTTGTACTTGTAAGGCCCTGGGTTTAGTCCCCAGCAGTGCACCCACACACACACAAGTACACACAGACAGAGCAAATAAAAATCTGAATGAAGTTTATCATAAATTCTTATGAAGAACTTAGTAATTAAAGTACTGGTAAATACAGTACTTTTAACTGATAAAGACAAAAAATGGAAAATCAAGTTCTTGGTGATACAGATTTTTATGACTCTAATTTTTTCTCTTTCTCAATAGGGATGAACACTTTGCTTTGTGCTCCCATTCAGACCCAGATACAAGAAAGAGAGGTACGAGTTCATGCAAGCCCTTTTATTTTTAAATCTTTTTTTATTTCTGTTTTTTGTTTTTGGGGGTTTTTTTTGAGACAGTCTCGCTTTATAGTTCAGGCTGACCCTGCGCTCAGCCTCAAACTCACATCATAGCAGTCTTCCTGCCTCTGCCTCCCGAGTGCTGGGATTACAGGCATGAGCCACCATGCCAGGCACTGTGGTATGTGGTATTGATTGCTGCTGGGCGTGAGTCTCCGCACCCAGTATTATATGTGGTTTCCGGGATCAAACCCAGGCCTCTGTGCTTGCAATACAGGTGCCGGAACCACTGAGCCAAATCCCTGGCTCTATTTTTAAATCTTCATAGCTACAACTTTAAAATACCAAGAAATTTATGGTAATGACATGATTTGGTAAAATGAATCAGCATAGACTAGAAAAACTTCCTTGCCCAGTTAACTAATGATAGTTAAATCACTGCCAATTTAAATAATAGGGAGATGTATTATACCAAAAATTCTAAAACTTTTAGTCAACCTAGGAGTTTTCTCAGGATTTTATTAACATATAAATTCATTGAAAGCCAATTAAACCTCTTCTTCTTTAAGAAAAAATACTTTGATTGATTCGCATCCAGTAGATAAGAGGTAGATTGTGAGAATCTGTATTTATAACAGACTTATTGATATTAGTGTGTTGGTCCACAAACCATACTTTGAACAGCAAGCAGTTAGCCTGTGTCTTTCCATATAAAATGACCAGAATCAAGAATGTAATATAGGGGGCTGGGGAGTTAGCTCAGTGGTTCCGGCGCCTGTCTTGCAAGCGCAAGGACCCGGGTTTGATTCCCCGGTAACCACATACCTATACTGGGTGTGGAGACTCACGCCCAGCAGCAATCAGTACCACATACCACAGTGCCGGGCGTGGTGGCTCACGCCTGTAATCCCAGCACTCGGGAGGCAGAGGCAGGAGGATTGCTATGA
>PVIR01031186.1:0-19648 GCA_004026965.1 Petromus typicus | reverse complement strand
AGGCGCCGGAACCACTGAGCTAACTCCCCGGCCCCACTAAGATAATTTTTATAAAAGGTTTAGTTCACCCTTAGATACATAGCAAATACAGTATATGTAAAGCAGTACTCATTCCTAGTACAATCATTTTTACCTTATTATAGAAATGTCCAATCCAGCATGCAAACAGTTGTCTATTATGAAGATATAAATATATGCATATGCATTTATATGGCACTTTAGTTCAGTGATTTTGTTTAGGTAATATATGTGAATAGTTTTTTTCTTATTTCCCTGAAATCTTGGGCTATCTAAAACATAAGACAGACAGATCTTAATTTTCACTCATTCATTCAGTGAATAATATATATTGAGGATATTGTGGAGTCATAATGTTTAAATGTTCTGTGAGACAAGTACAATGTGCTACTCACTGTTGGCTCTATAAAGGGCCTTGTACTGGAAGACAAATCCTCTCACACTCCTTTCTACTGAGAAAGAGTGTGTCCATTCTCCTTGAATCTGGGTCGATTCTGACATTTCATTTATAGTTCGATATGACAGAAGTGTTTAAGGTAGCAGAAGCACCTTTCTTGGCAAATTGCTCTAGGGGAAGCCACCTGCTGTGCAAATGGGTTTAACTTTGAGACCAGCATCCTACGGGGAAACACAGTGTACCTGGGTGGAGAGGGTGTGAGGAGAAAGAGGCTTAGCAAGCTCTGGCTATTTCAGGAATCCCAGCCAGGTACCAGCAGCTGTGAAGGAATGAAAGAAGCTATCTCGGAAACTTCCACCTCATTATATGCAGTAAAATCTAAAAATTCAAACAGAAATTAAAACCAAGGCCCCAGACTTTTTGTACTAATCATGTTATTCTGCCCACCCTGTTACCATTCCACCTTTAGTGGGATGTGCTAACTTGCAAAACTCTGAGCTCCACAAAACAGTTGTGGTTTTATGGTACTAAATTTGGAGTGGTTTGTTACCTAGCAACAGGTAATTGGAAGAGATTTCAATTCAGATATAGAAGATAATTAAGAAATCTCACATATTACTTATCCAGCAGTCAAGCACAGAATGCATGTAGACAGAATTCTTGGACAGTACCTGTCTGCAAGTCCAATCTTCCTTCATGTACGAGGACAAGTCAAATACCTCTTCAGGCCTCATATCTTACAGTCCTTGCCGTGTTAATGAACTCTGTGAAAAGCACTGATTTTGATCCTTATATAAAACTGCCTGTAAGGGGCATAGCACTGCAGTTTGCTCCAGTGGCCACCCTCTAATTGCTCAATGGGTCATTACCATACGCTGCTTGTTTAGCCTTTCCTCAACCCACAGTTTTTTGTCATAGACTGCTACCTGGTTCTGCTACCTAATCTGCTTTGCTAACGCTCCTGCTCTTTTCTCTTTTTACTAATTGTTTTTCTCTGCCCAAAGTTATTTATTTGTTTGTTTGTTTGTTTTGGCATCATTGCATTGAAAGATACGTCAAAACATTATTCCACTAATACTCCTTCATGATATATTCCAGACAAGCAGCATCATAGAGATTCAGGATGTGGGTCCAGGAGTTAGGCTTCCTGAAGCTGAAGCCCTTTTGCCTTTTAGTGCAAGACCTTGGAGCCTTTAGGCTTTATTTTCCTAACAACATAGTGAGGAAAATGGTACTGCCTACCTCACAGTGTTTGTGTGAGGATTAAAAATAAAGATTGTTATGTCAAATGCACAAGATAGTGCTTCCCATGTAACCAGTATTTAATAAATGTTGGAGACTTTTATTATTCATCTTGCAGTATAGTAATAACCTTCTTATTTATGGGTCTGCTCACTAGATTTGAAATTTCTCGAGGACAGATAGTGTCTTGAGCACTATCACTTCCCTAATGTCTTGCATAATGTGTGACACATTAGGCATTCGGCAGCATTTTTGAGTAAGTGAATGCTTACAAAAACCTATTTCAGGACTGCATTCTGTCAATAGAAGTTAAATAGTATCTATATAATGGAGAAGTCAGCTTTCCATCATTAAAACAAAATACCTGAGATAATTAGGAAGAGGAAAGGTTTGTAATGGGTCACTGTTTTGGAAGTTTCAGTCTATTATCAATTGGTTCTATTATTTTGAGCCTGTGACAAAGAAGTACATTGTGAGTTGAGGACATAGTGGACCAGAACTCTTCAACTTATGGCCAGGAAACAAAAGGAAAGGGCAAGAAGAGCCCAGAGTCTCATAGCTTCCTTCAGGCCATGCCACCAATGACATCCCCTTGTATTCACCGCTGAAAAGTTCTAGCACTTCCCAACAGTGCCACAAGAGTTCCGGTAATTCTTTAACACTTGAGCCTTGGTAGACATCCAACATCCAATCCTGAGAAAACTGGAAAAGTTGGACAATGGCATGATTTTGTAGCATGTATTCTATATTATTCCAAGAACAAAAAAGAATGTTGATTGTAAGAAAGAAATGTCAATCATTTGTGTGTGTGTATGTATGTGTGCATGTTACAGGGGATTAAATCCTATGTCTTTAAATTAATCTATAGCTCAGCTTTTAATTTTCTTTTTTAATTTTGACACATTGTCTTGCTAAGTTGTCAAGCCTGACCTCAAACTTACAGACCCTCTTGCCTGATTCTCTCATAGTGCAGGTATCACAGGTGTGTGCCACCAGGCCCAACTATCAGTAGTATTTTTATGTGTGAGTCTTACACATGGTTTACAGTTAAAGGAGCTGTGAGCTTAGTAAGATAAAACTGTAAAAAGCTGTTGCCTAAAGAAGCTGTACTGCCGGGATCTTGATCCTAAAACATCTTAATAATTCATGAAAGAGCCGTCTAAATGAATGGAGAACTCTTCATTTATACATATCATTCACATTGTTTATGAGGGCATTCAATGTGGCACAGAAAGAATCATATAGTCATCCACTAGACTAAAATAAAAACAAAATGAGATAATGGAATCCTAAGAAAAATATGTTAGTTAAACATGGGTGTTTCTTCTTAAATGCTTACTGTGTGTACTTGTATATATTTTCAGATCTGGAGCAGAAATGTGCAGTTAAACTTTCTGGCACTTTTATGTGAGAACTGTAAAATAACCAATTACATGAATCATACTTTGGAGTAATAATATTTAATAGCTAGTATTTGTCACATGCTGACTCAATATCAACGGTGGCAGCTCTGTGTCCTTGATATACATTATTTCTTAATCTTTTCATTGATCAAAGGAGGTAGATACTTGATCCAGGGGACACAGAGTTTTGGAACCATACAGGGTAAGTAGTGTGTTTTATATTAAGATGTCCCCCAAGAGCCTCATGTATTAATAAGTAGGGCTTTTGGAAGGTACCTGAATTATGGAGGTGGGATGGCTGACTTGCTGGTGGGAGGTAGGGTCTGGTGGGAAGAGGCGGGTATATGACCTGAAGGGGCACATCTCCCTTACACGCTCTTCTCTCCCCTCACCACCATGATGTGAACAGCTTTCCTCCATGGAAAGTCCTTTGTCCATGCTGCTTCTGCTGTTGAGCCAGCTGAGTATGACTAAAATCTCTAAAACTGTGAGCCAATAGATCTTTCTTCCTTTAATTTGTTGGTGGTGGATGCTGAGTCCTAGCAATGAGAAAGATACCAAGTTTTGAGGCCAAACACCTTTGCTCTTTGCAGGCTTTTAAAACTTTGGAGTTGTTTAAAACAATCACACAGAGAGATCATATTAAGAAGGTAGAAAAAAATTGAGAATCAAGATGTGTCATGTTCTGGTACAAACTCTATATTGAATGGGATCATAATGTATATATAAAATGTACTAATAAAATCAATTAAAAAAAAGAACGTGGAAAATATTTTTCTCATGGTTCTTGACTTTTTTTTTGGACTGTCATCTGAGAAATGCAGGTGATCCTTCAGCCAGAAAAGGAAATGGTCGAATGTCCATTTAAGACAGTTTTCAAAGTAGACCTCAGCCTAGGAGCATCGGCCTTACCCGAACACCTGCTAGAACAGTAAATTCTCCGTCCTTTTCCAGAGGCAGGTGTACCACAAGCTTTGGATTTGGAGCCCAGCAGTCCAACTCTTCAAAGACCTCCAGTGGATTCTGCTGTGTGCTCTAACCTTGTCTAAAGGGAAAGAAGCTACTGAACTGAAGATCTGGACTCTCATAACTTTGGTTGGAGATTTCAAAGGTAGAATGGTTTGTGAAATTGTGGCACCAGTGTCAGAGACCAAAAAACATTAGTTTATACTTGCCACCATAGAAAACAAGAAGGTGACTATGTTTCTGGCCACCTATGTCAGTCTGCTTTCTGTCACTACGACAAAAGCTTGAGATAATTCAGCTTAAAAGAGGAAAGGCTTCTTTTGGCTCAGAGTTTTGGAGGTTGCAGTTCATAGTTAATTGGCCCCATGGCACTTGGTTCTACGGCAGGGTAGTATACACAATATGCCTAAGGCGTATGGAAACCAGGAAGAGAAAAAGGAAGGGGCTGGGGTCTTAGTACCCCTATGGGGAGAATGCACTCAATGACCTACCTTCTTCCAACAAGACAGCATTTCCCAAAAGTTCCACCCTTTTCCAATAGCGCCATAAGTTGTGGTTTAAACCTTCAACACGTGGACCTGTGATCCACGTTTTTTTTCTTCCTGATCTTCCTACCTCTGGCCACAGAACTTGGCAAAGCTACTTCCACCCTCTCTAGCACTCCACAGCACACTCACACGTGTATTCGCAGATGCTGGAATAAGGGTAGGAGCAAAACACAGTGTGCCATAAAAATCACTCAGCTCAGAAAAAAGTGCTGTCAGAGCTATAAGTTCTCTTAGCTATGTTATTTAGACATCTTTCTTTGCAGAGACACGTGAAAAACAGTAAATTGAAGGAGAAACTAGGTGATGTGGTAAAATCTATAAATACACAAAGCCATATCCAGAGAGAATGCGAAGGGGACTCTGCTTACATTGCTAAAGGTTACTTAGAACTTGGCATTACAGTGAGTTCCTATAATGGCATTTTGCCTTTCAGCTCTATGAAATGATTTGATCTTGAGAATTTTTATTGTGGCCAGTTTACTTTTGAGTACTTTAGATTCAGGGGTTGCTTACAAGAGACCGGGACAATTGCTTGTAAAGGAAGAGAGTCCTGTGAATCTCTACCTTTGATTTAAACTTCCCTCCTGAGCTTTAGACTCTTATAGTAGACGCTGTACCACAGATCTCACCTGGATATCCCACAGCTATTTCAAACTGCACTTGTCCAAAATAGAATCTGTTTTCTTTTGTTCTGGGAATGAATTCTGTCTTCTGTAGTTTCTATCAGGATCTAATCCACCATCCTTCGTGCTTTTTCTTGAGCAGAAGAGTGGCTGTCATCCTTCCAGCTGCATGCATACAATGGTAATAAATAATATTGATTGATAGCATCTTATGTGCTGGGTGTTCTGTGTGCATTTACCTGTTAGTCCTCACAAGAACCTATGACTAAGACAGTGCTCTTGGTTCCATTTTACAGGCGAGGAAACTGAGTGGATTGCAGTCATATGCTGACATGATTCTTTGCCTGCAGTATTTGTCCACTACATGGCAGTGACTCATCCTTTAAATATATGTATCTATGTGCGCCATTTTCTTCCTTAGAAATCTCCACTGGTTCACATGATGGCTCAGATTCTAAGTCAAGAGTGTAACACTCTGACTCGGTCACTGCTTTCAATCTCATTTCAAGCTGTCCTTAACCTGTCTCCTTAATCTTTCATGTACTGGCTATGTTGGGTATTTGGAACTTTATGGAAATTGCTTATTTTAGCAGCTTCATTTAAGTCTTTATTCATTATAAAAATATTTCAGGAATGCTACTGTGTATCAGGCACCATTTTAGGCTCCAGTGTTATAGTGGTGAACAAAACAGTTCATGGCAGGTACCTTCTCTTTCTTCTCAATAGGTTCCTCTTCCTAAAACACATACTAAATGATTACGAATGTAATATCATAGAGTAAAGTGCTGTGTGGAGAAGTAGAGCAGGGTCAGAAAGCAGAAAATAGCAAGATAGTTCTTTTTATATAAGGTGTTTAGAGCACTTTTCAAAAGTCTTGAGATGTGAACTTGCCTGGAAGGTTTGAAGAACTTCGGAGTGTTTCGGTGTGGTTAAAGTAATGAGCTGGGGGAATATGAAATGAATGCAGGTCTCTAATATATCAAGACCTTGCAAAGGGTGTTGAGGCTGAGGAAGTGACTCTGGATTTTATTCCACGTGCCATAGGAAGCTATGGAAATTTGAGATCAAGGAGTCAGATAACCTGATGGATATTTCAGATTGTGTTGATAGCAACAGGACTGTCAAAAAGATCTCAGTGGGACTGGATAGGGAGCAGACTGACCAGGAAGAGGTTCTTAACAAGGTCTTGTTCCAATTGTAGGAGTGTCTTTTCCCCATTCACTTCTTCACGTGACTATGTTCTTGGAGAAACTACTGTAAGATAATGGCTGCTGTGGGTAGGAGGTGTTGTGAGACTGAAGAAAGTGGCAGACAGAACCAGGATTATACCAGGGCAACTCACTGGGATTGTGTTAGTCAGCTTTCTATTATTGTAACAAAATGCCTGAGATAACCAGCTTATCTTATAAGGAGGTAAAGTTTCTTGTGTCTTATAGTTTCAGAAATTTCAGTCTTGTCCTTAGACTCTGTTTCCTCTGGTTCCAGGCTGAGTCAGGATATCATGATGGAGGAAACTACTCTGCATGGGAGGTAGGAGTGCAGAGAGAGAGAGAGGGAGGGAGGGAGGAAGAGAGAGAGAGAGAGAGAGAGAGAGAGAGAGAGAGAGAGAGAGAAAGAGAGAGACAGAGACAGACAAGAGCCCAATTATCTTAGTCAATGGAATTTCTGCAGTGTCTTAAATGGTGTCAAGACCCAGTAGCCAGCTTGAGTCAGACGGATCATACTTAGCTGGTGGTTGTGATAGGAAAATGAGTTTCATCCAAGCCAGAGTCTACCTGGTTTATCTCAAGCCAACATGAAGGTTATCAGGAACATACCCGGTGCTGACACAGTCGGGATCCAGTCATGAAATTCAACATACCACTTTAATAGTTTTGTTTATTTCTGATACGCAGAGACACTGTATGGAAAAACAAACTGGGTTACCTAGGGGTGATCATGGTAGTTAGGACTCAAGATAGCTAGTCAGGTCATGTTAGGTCCCTACAGATCATTGTCCAGCTTCCCAGATTCATATCAAAGTTACCTTTGTTCAAAACAATTTATTTTTTCCCATCTTTTTGACACAGAATTGTTTGTTTCTTCACAATACTTAATCTTACTTTCTTTTCTTTTACATTTCTGTATGTGTATGTCTGACTTTCCAGTTGCCCATAAGCTCTTTAAGGGCAGAATCTATTTCTTACTTTTTGTGTTTTCAGTTCTCTGGCGTGAGATCTGACCCCTGGAAGAGCTTACTGAGAATTTAATAAACACATGGACAAATGAATGAACAAATGAAGAGCTTGTTTGGCTAACACTAAATAATTGGCTTTAAGTAATTCCATTTAGTCGACATGGGCTATGAACCTCTAGGTCAACCTTAGAATACAATTTGTAGCTGTAAAGGTATCAGATTCCAGAAGCTATGATAGGAATGTGATTTGTGGAGTTAGAAGTCCTTGTCAGAGGGAGATCCAGTTTGTCTGCTCTCTGATCAGCCTTTGTTCACAATTTCCATCCTGCTTACCAGTAACTCAAGGAACCAGCATAATTATTGCAGCCCGTGTTAGAAGGGTACAGAGTCAGATGTCATGCCATTTTGCCACTTTGCTTCAGGTTGTCAAGCATTTCCAGCATCATGAAGGTGGATGGGTGACTCAATGACTTGTTGGGTGACTCATTTTCTGAGTGACTTTCAACTACATTTCTGTATTACCAGGCTTCCTTAAAAATGAACCCGATAAATGCCAAAAAATTGTTTTAAAGCAAATCACCGAGAGATGATTTACTTGATGAATATGTTAACGCACTATAGGATTACTTTAACTAAGAAGCTTCTTGAATTCATTTAAAATGATGTGATTTGTGAAAGAAAAGCATTTACATGCAGCTTTCAGGGCCCAGAAGCAATTAGATTTAAGTAGTTCTAACTTGGACAGTTTCCATCGATTCTACTTTTGGTTCATATGCATGTTGGACATGCTGGGCTGGTGTTGAGGCTGGATGCAAAAATGTCAAAGAGACCAGATTCTGTTCTCTACATCTGCTCTTCCAAAACACTTTCACTCACTTTTTTTTTTCCAAAAAAGCTTTCATTCAGACAAAGCTACTGAGCTTCTGAAATATGGTGAAGGCCACTGAGACTGTACTTTTACTTTAATTATACACTTTAAATTTAAACCCTGACACTTGACTTGGTTATTTGAGAACTTTTAACTGTGTTTGGAGTAGCTAAAGTGCATGAATTTCCATTAATGGCTGTACATTTTATAACATTAAATACAAATCAAATGTTTCTGATGAAAATTTAGTGTACCAATTAAGATGGACTATAAATATAAGAGCGACACTGATTTTGAGAACCTGAATACAAAAGGCTGTAAAATATCTCATTAATGTTTTTCAGGCTGATCACAAGTTGAAAAACTAGCCTTTTAGAGATGCTGGGTTCAATATGTTAACTAATTCTGCTGGTTTATTTTTATATTATAAATGTGCTAATTAAAAATTTAAATTATGTATGTCTTTATCATGTTTCTACTTGAACGTGCTGGCTTTCTGCACAGGGATGCATGTTACATCTTTATCATCCATATCTTGTTCTAGGCACCAATGTATAGCCCAGCGTACTCTGAGATCCTATTATGATTTATATCTAGATGTTTCCCCGCAGAGCTTCATATCTCGTAGCCACGAATTCTCAGAGGTGATTGAATCACAGATTCAAGATGCTCATTGGTAGATTGGTCCACTAATAACTTTGTAGGTAAATGTAATTTGGGAAGGTAAAGCCTGGTTTGAGGAATGGTTTCCTGGGGTCGTGGCCTAGAAAGTCTCACTCCTTCCTCCTTTGATCTCTGTCCCCTTCCCACCACTATTCATGTGCTGTTTTTTCCCCTGCCATGACATCCTATCTTGGAACCAGCCACTTGTGGACTGAAAACTCTACAAACTAGGAGCCAAAATAAGCTTTTTCTTGTTTAAGTTGCCTGTCAGATATTGTATCCCAGCAGTAAGAAAGTAACTCAGATAAATCCCCTCTCACTAGTCCAGGTTGGACAACCAGCATTGAGACCCTGTGTTAAAATATTTAGTTACTTGCTCTTTCTATCTCTATGTATATAAACACATCAGGAGAATACTACGTCCCTCCTAGAAATTTCCTCAAATTGAACAAAACAAATCTCAACATTTTGGAATCAAGACATAAGACTTTCTGGTAGGAATTTGTTGGACAAGAAGCTCCAAGGTGACCTATGAGAGATAGACCGTGCTCAGCTAAAGTCTTCCCCAGAGTGCAGAGTGGGGTCTCACACACAGAACCAGGAAGTCTGGGATGAAACACAGAAAGCTGGCTGCACCTCTTACATGGGCTTCTCTGCTTCGTCACCACAAATCTCCTTTAATTTAACCTAGCGTGAATGGGTTTCTGTTTCTTAAAACAGATACTTTCCATACATTCATAGATAATGAGGAAAACAAATCAAATATTTGTGACAATAAAAGGGATCAAAATATACAAACATTGGCTGGGGATTTGGCTCAGTGGTTCTGGCGCCTGTCTTGCAAGTGCAAGGGCCAGGGTTAGATCCCCGGTAACCACATACCATACTGGGCGTGGAGACTTATGCCCAGCAGCAACCAGTACCACATACCACAGTGCCGGGCGTGGTGGCTCACGCCTGTCATCCCGGCACTCGGGAGGCAGAGGGAGGAGGATTGCTGTGATGTGAGTTGGAGGCTGAGTTCAGGGCCAGCCTGAACCACAAAGCGAGACCCTGTCTCAAAAAAAACAAAAAACAAAAAGAAAAAAAAACCCACCCCAAAACACAAACATTAAAAATTAACGATAAGAGGATGTATGTGTAGGAGAAGAAATGTGGCTAAAAGAACTGTAACAGTAGTCTAGCTTCACTGGGGACCCTGAGGTCATTTCCTCAGCATCTCAATAAGCTCAACACTCTTTCTAATCTACTATTTGTCTTTCTTGCTCTCATTTGCTCATGAATAATGAGTATACAGTGGAGTTTTCCAGCGATAAAGTGATGACTATGGATCAAATATTAAGAGAGATAGAAGAGCTCATGTGCTTTTTATTTACCCATACATTGAAGAACATTATAAAAATATAAAGTAATAACTAGTCTCACTGTTTTGATTTTGCAAAGTATATTTTCTATGAGACTATGCATGTAGATGTAAAGGATTTATTAAATACATTCAAATTTCTCTATTTTGGTAGTATAGTAAACATTAGTAGATACACAGACACTCTTTGGGATCATCAGTAATCTTTAAGAATCTAAATATCTTGAGCAGAAAATAGTAAGAAAAATCAGCAAAGAGTTCATAGATGGAGCCCTGGTTTTAAGTTGCTCTGAAGTTTATTTTCTGTTCATAATTCCTACATCTACATAGGGGCCAAGCAAGGGTGTGACTTCGTTGGCTCTCCACCCTCATATCCAAATCAACCTGGTGGGCCACAATGACTATGGATCTCAGGACTTCTCTCTCTGCTGTTTGTATCATAAGGTCTGAGAAGATATTCAGGAATATGTATTTTTGAGAAGTTCCTGCTCGAAGAATATGTATAGCATGCAAAAAGGAGCAAAGAGACACCTATGAGTTTATTGCTGCTTCTTACATTGCTTTCTTTTCATTTGATTTCTTCTGGAAACAGAGTCCTGGATGTAAGGGTACTGTGTGATATGACTGTACAGTTAAAGTGCTGTACCCTTGTGAGCAGAGCCATGATGGAGCCCCTCTTCAAGCTCTGAAAACCTTCAAGGACATAGACTCAATGTGAATGGTGGCCCTTGGTGTGTTATGAGAGGACAGACTTTCCTGGAAATTGGCAGTAGAAGGAGTGGATAGAGGAAGACCAATAGGAGTTATGTAGAACTAATCTGAGAGAGGGAGGGGGGGAGAGAGAGAGAGAGAGAGAGAGAGAGAGAGGAGAAAGACAGAGAATTTCCACTGGGGATTCTAAACAGTTGCTGGGAACTGTAGCGGCAACTTTGGTCATTATCTTTGAGACTGCACACAGCAAGATCTCTGCAGGAAATGATGATAGCATACCCAACAGAAAAGAGGAGCTAAAGGTCATGGGAGAACAAGCCCTGGGGACAAAACCGAAGCTCCTGGGTACAAATGAGCTCAAAGTAAGATTCATATTTGAACTAAGCCATGATCATTCTAATGATGATACTATTTTTCTGAAATTTGGGTTGGCATACTGGCCAATATGCTTTCATAGAGAAGTGAGTACATGCAGCATGGGAGGACTGTGGACAACCTAGGAAGGGGAAAACGAAGACAAAAAGAAAAGCCTCGAGCACATTCAGAAATGCTTTGTATCCAAGAGCCAGTTTGTTTTGTGATGCTTTCTGAAAAGCTTTTCGCCTTAAGTAGAATTGTTCATTTTGATTTTGTTGGTTGCAGAGAAAAGGTTTAATACAAACAAAATATTGATCATAAACAAAGTACACTAAGCATTACCACTACTTGAAGGTATGCTGTCAATTAATAAGAATGTAAAAGAAGGGCTGGGGATTTAGCCCAGTGGTTCTGGTGCCTGTCTTGCAAGTATAAGGACCTAGGTTCGATCCCCAGTAACCACATACAATAATGCCGGTGTGGAGACTTACGCTCACCAGCTCACCAGCAATCAGAACCACACACCACAGTGTGGGTGTGGTGGCTCACTCCTATAATCCCCACACTTGGGAGGCAGAGGCAGGAGGATTGCTGTGAGTTCAAGGGTAGCCTGCGCAACATAGTGAGTTCAGGGACACCCTGAACTACGAAATGAGACTCTGTCTAAAAACAAAAACAAAAACAAAAAAGAAAAGAAAAGAATGTAGAAGAATTTGTATGTGTCAAGTCTTTGCTCTTGAAAAAAGCTCCCACTTCTAACTCATTCAGATTTTCTGTGCATAATCACTTAAAAATATGTAGTATTTTCCAAAATATGCCATACCCAATAAGACAGGATCTATAACTTCCACTTACCTGTTTGCTTTTATTTTTAAAGTTGTTGATGTGTTGAAAATCTGCAGTATCATGCACGTATATGAGATTGTTAAAACTGAATTATTTTTACGGTGCTGGGGATTAAACCTGTTGGCATTTAACCTTGAATTATTAATTTCAGTGGCTAGTGACTATTATTATACTTTGTTATCCCATTTTTTCTTATTGTTCAAAATTGGAAAACTAGAGAAGAAGGAGGTAAAGACACAGTCAGATGTCAGCCACGTCTGTTATTCAAAACGTGGAGGATGAGTCAGGTAACTGGTCCCTGAATCAGATTCCTTACCGACCATGGGATCTATCTAGTCACCTCACCCCTCATCTCTGAAAAAGAACTGCAGAAATTACAAGTAGTAGAGATGCTGGAAATGTGTTTGGTGCTGAGTTTAAGTGTTTTACTACCAAGATCATCCACTGATGGTTGTTCTTTTTACTCTTCTGCTTCCCAGCCCCTGGACTGAGAGGGGTGTTAAATGCGTATCAGCCCTTTCCTTCTGATGTTGTACTGCAAACAAATCCTTTCCTGGTTCTAGGTTGGGAAGGCTTTGCATCAGGGGCACTGTCTATTCTGGGGCAACTTGTCTGCCCCCCAGCCTTCCACGTGAGGTGAGAGGTGACATACTGCCACCTAGTGCCTGAGAGACAATAATGCCATTAGGAGACTTGCATCATCTTCATATTAGAGACTGAAAATATCTATGTGAAATGGGCAGTGAAATGTAAAAGTCTTCTTCTCCTACTTCATCCCTGAGAAAAGTCTTCCCTAGAAGCCATATATAGGTAGTGTAAGAGCTGAGTCTAGAGAGTCTCTACTAGGTGCACTGCGTAGGTTTAGGTCCTTCCGTATTTGTGTGTGTGTGTGTGTGTGTGTGTGTGTGTGTGTGTGTGTGTGTGTGTGTGTGTGTGTGTGTTGGGAGAGAAAAAGAGGATGAGTGAAGGTTTGACTTGAAAGTATAGCATGAAAGAATATCATGAATATAAATGAAATTTTGGTTATGGCACTTCAACACCACATCAATTGACCATAAAATGAACAGCCTCCCTCAGTGCAGTGACTGGATTCCTCGGTGAGTATTTCAGTGCTAACAGTCAAAACAATAATGTCATCAATTTCTAAATGTCTGCATGGGTTGTTGTTGCTTTTCTGGTTTCATTCCATTGGACTGTGAGACAACAGTGACATTTGCCTGTGAAGTAATCAGTGTGAATCTATTCAGCAACCACAGGAGCTTAGAGTAGGAATGAGAAGTGAGTTTTCATCTCAAATGCCAACTCTAATTGATTGTTAGTGACTCTTCGGAGAACCAGACTGCACAGGGAAGGTATTAAGGGGACTCTGAGACGTGGTAGGAGTGTGCCATTAATTGATTAGTAATGTCTGCCACGAGGACTAGATTAGAGTCTGTTAGATCAGGGGTTGGTTTACGTCTGTTGCGTTTACTGCTATGCTCCGGCACTGAGAATAGAGAAAAGGAAAGGATGACACGAACGCTAAGTGTCTACTCTTCCTCATAGAGATCGGAGCAGAAAGGAGAATCCTAGGAATCTCCTGTAGCCGCCTTGGGTTTTGGGTTTGCTTCACATCCTCAGCAAGTTGTTCCTAGATATTCACTTTGTCTCTCCGGGCCCAGGAGAGAAGCAGCAGGTGGAGGCGACATCCCACAAGGCCTCATTGCTGGTCCTTGGAGGATTCTGGTGCTTTTGATAGTCATGCTGTGGATATTTTTCTGCTGCTAACTTGTAGGCTTCCTGGTTTGTTCTGGGTTTACTGATTACCTTTCTCTCACCCATGACTACTCCTGATCACTTTCCTAAATCAGAGCTGTTGTTTGAATGGTTTATTATGTACTGTGCATCTACTTTATGTGTAATACAGTTGACTTTTGATGTAGCTGGGCTGTACATGTGTGGAGTCACCAAACTGAAAATATTTGTCATTATTCCTGGAGTAATATAGTACAACGCATACTTGCACATTGTTGATGGTGTATGAAATATCATATGCAATTTAGGGGTGACTGAGAGTACATGGAGAGTGTAACGTGTGTGCAGTGTGTGTATAAATACGGCACCATTTTTGGAAGGAGTTTGAGCATCCACAGGTTATGATATCTGTGGGATATCCTAGAACCAGTTCCTTTCAGATATCAAGGAATGGCTGGATCCCCTTTAATCTTTACAAGAACTTAATGGAATAAATACTTCTTAGTTATTTGCTGGAAGAAAAAGTGAAGCAATTAGATGTTACCTTGCTAAAGACCACACAGTGAATACGTAGCAGAGCTGAGATTCAAACTCAGGACCCTCTCACTTAAAAGCCCATATGCTTGACCGTTGAAAAATACTGTTTCTGGCCCCATATTGGCTCATGCTGAACTGCTTAATCTTGACCCACCCTGAGAGAATTTTGGATCCCCATCAAACCATGCTATAGTCTTTCTCATCCTAGTAGGCAGAGCATCTGTTCAGAACTGACACTGGTCCTACCTCCATGCAGAAGCCTGTGGCTCAGCTCACAGTTTCTGTGGGAGTCCCTCGGACCCCACACCTGTGCCAGCCAAGACTGTGCTACAATCAGAAATGAGGTCCTGTTTCCCTAGCCGTCTAGACAGAAGTCTGGTATGTGTATTCTGTTCTGCTGGCACATTGTGTCCAGGAGCCTCTCAAGTCATCACCATTGTGTTACTCAGCACGTCTGCTTAGAGCCCTTTCTGATTCTTGTTGGCACTTTTCATCAGAGGGGCCATCAAGGGCTGTTCTCACAGTCATTTTTGGAAATGCATTCTAGTTCATGATGACTGTGACAGCGCACTCTTCCTTACACCTAATCAGGCATTTTCTTGTCTGTGTTTTGTCCTAATTCTTTTTTTAAATTTAAATTTTAATTAATTAATTAATTTTTTGAGACAGAGTCTCACTTTTTTTGTAGTTCAGGCTGGCCTTCAGCTGAGCCTTGAACTCATAGCAATCCTCCTGCCTCTGCCTCCCAAGTGCTGGGATTACAGGCATGAGCTACCATACCTAGCACTATGGGATGTGGTTCTGATAGCTGGTGAGTGTGAGTCTCCATGCCCCGCATTGTTGTATGTGGTTACCAAGGATCGAACCCAGCCCTTATACTTGGGAGGCAGGCGATAGAACCACTGAGCTAAATCCCTGGCCCTGTTTTTCATTTTTTAAATTGAATTATTTCTTGGTACATTTTATATACACATCATGATCACACTCAACATTGAGAGTTTGTTTCACATCCTGATTCTTTTCTATGCCTTTTTGCTGAGGAAGAAAATGTACTGATCTTCATCCCCTTTTCACCTTTTAAATAGTCATAGATTTCACCTTTCTTTACTGAGGTTGTAAAATAGCAATTTTACTTGCTTAATCTTTTCCTCTAAAATCATTCTTGACTTCAAGAACATGGATTTGTTCTTCTTACTTTTCTGGAAGACAGATATCCGAAATCAGTTTGCCTGAAGTCAACAAAGTGCTTTCAAGAACCCGAGAAGAAGGTTTCTTGCTCTTTTCCAGCCACCTGTGGCCACTGGCACTTCCTCTTGCCTTATCATTCTATTTTGAAGGTGTGTCACCTTTTACTCGAATTCTGACACCTCCAAGACTCTCATGTTAACACCTGAGTCACCCAGAAAAATTTCTTTCTTTCTCAAGATCCTTAATCATGCCTTTAAAACTTCTTTTTCCAAAGTAGCATCTAAAAGTTTGAGGGAATAGGATATGGGCTGACTAAGGGAGCCATTATTCAGCTAAATGTGAAATGGATAGGCCCAGACGGGCAGTGTCTCCTCTTGGGAAGGATATTTCATTGTAATTCTACTTTGTCATGAATATCATCCTCCACCGAATACCTTACTCTTCAGAAAATTATGTTCCTGAAGAAACAATGCCTGTTCAGTGGAGAAAGTTTAGAAAAACAGAGCTGACTAAGGAGACACAAACAAAAATACACTTTATTCTGTCACCTTGAAGTTACTGTACAGGAAGCCCTGCCAGGAAGGACCCTGTAGCCTAGTATTTCTGGAAATTGCTGAGATTTCTTTTGGATTGTAGTGCCGAAGTCTTACCTGCTCCTGAACCAATCCCTGTGAAGAGGAGCAGGGGTCTATACGAAGCCGATCAAGATCTGTCGCCAAGTTCATACAGTGGCAGGATGGGAATCAGAGCCTGGTCCACGTGTCCTCCCAGACATCATCTGGTCCTCTTGCTGACCCTGCCTTGGACTGTAGGGCAAACTGGCAGTGACGTGTGAGTCCTAGGAGTCCCCGGGAGGGGTACTCGAGAGCCAGTACAAACCAGCGGCAGCCATACCTGGAAGCCTGTTGGAGCCTCCGTTCAAGGAAGAGCTGTCTGCCACTTGGTCCCTGTGTGCTTCTTTCCTGCTGCCATCATCTGCCTCAAACCTGTCATAATATGGGAAACTGCCAATTAGGAGGGCCACTTCCAGCTGTTCCGCTCTATGCCCACTTTACAGCAGTTCCCTCCTATTCCCCCCAATGTTTCCATTATGGAGAAAGGAGACTCTGCGTCAGATTGCTCCCTGATGGTGGCAGGACACAAACCAGCCAGATTTATGTCAGAAAGCTGGAATCATTGATGGCTGACAGCAGTGATAATGGTCCCTCCAACATGACCTAGCTTATTGCTTAGTGCCTGTTCTGAGTTCATAAAATCTTTTTCAGGGACTGACTGGTCATGTAGGCATCTGAAGTGAAAAAATGACCCTGCGTGGTGGGTACAGCTTCAGGGGACAAGAGTGAGCACAGTGTATTCATTTGTTTTTTTAACCATAGCTGCTATTACTATTTGTTAAGTAAGAGGCATCAGGAGGCAGGTCTTAAACATATTTTTCTTAACATTCAAGACAGTTATGCAAAATAAATATTCTGTCCTAGTGATTAGAAATCGAATCCCAAAGAAATTAAGTAAATTACTCAGGGTCACACAGCTAGTAGTAATTGGAGAAAGTCCAGTGAAGATCCAGTTTTGTGTGATTCCAGAGTCCACGATCTTTCCATAATATGCTGCTGCTCGTTTGTCATATTTGGTTGGCGTCTTGTGGGTGTCTTTCCTGAAAGGGCTGCTAAACCAATTTCGTAGTAGCTGCGAGTCTAGATTTTCATTTGAGCCAGTGTTGAGTAATGCAGGATCTTTGTGAAAGGAGTCTGGCATAGGGAGGGAGGTTTCCTGTGTAGGCTTGTGTGTGAATCTTAATTGTGTCTATGGTGGTAACAGCCCACAAGCGGTAATATTTTATTCATTGTGGTCTTATATCTTTGCAAGCAGCCCACTATAATCCCAAGGCAGAAGCCTCAAAAGTGACTAATGAGAATAATTTCTTGATTGAGGGGTCTGTTCCTTTTGGATTTAAAAAGGCCTTGTTAGAATGACAGCAACTCATTTTCACACTATACCTTGAGTGTCTAGGTGTAAAAACCTTTAAAAATGGAACATGAAGAATTTTAAAAGATGGCCTCTAGAGCCAGGGGATCCTTCTAGAGCAGGGCCACAGCTGCTTGTGAAATCTTCCAGCCGGATGTGGTCCTGGAGAGTTGTTTTGCAATGCCTCCCTGCCCTTCTCTTTTGCTTTGACCCTTTGCCTGGTCATTCTTCCAACTGTCATAAATGACCATTCAGTACTGAAGCTGTTAGGGTTTTTATTGAGATGTACTTCCAGAGCCTCATACACTCATGAGTGAGGCTTAAGGCAGTGAGTGGATCATGGATGTGATACTGGATTAGTCCACTGATTGGTTTGGTACAATACTAGGTTGTGGATGATAGATTTACAGAGAAGGGAAGACTCACACAAGGCATGAGTGGCACTGACCAAAGGACTTGGAACCCAGACGGAATAAAAAGAGAAAAAGGAGGAAGTCTTGCCACTTCCTGCCCACCATGCCGTGGTCTGTTTTTCCTCTACTCTGCCCCTCTGCTGTGCCAACCTGCCTTGGAGCCAGCTGACTATGGACAGAAACCTCTTAAAAGTGTGAGCTAAAGTAAACTTGCTCTCCTTAAACTTGTGAATGTCAGTCATTTTGTCTCAGCAATGAGAAAGTAGCTAAGACAGAAGCTCATCACCAGCAAAACACCATGTAGTAACTAAACTCCTACCACTCTCTATCTTTCTCCCCTCTGTGCCAGTAGTTGGGCATAGTTTTGGGCCTCAATTAAATAGCTGGAGAAACTGAAATATGACCCAGTTCTATGTGATTCCAGAGTCCAAACTCTTTCCACAGTAACCCCAGGGAAAAGTACAGTGTAGCAGTGGAAGGGGTAGCTATCTTTTAGAATGCACTTGAGAGCCTAATTAAGACTTTCTGCCTTTTAAGTTTTCTGTCTTCATCAAACCTCATGTTCAAATTTTTGTCTCTAGACAATATTTATTTTAACTGTGAATAATGTTAATACTTGGAGAATAGTACAATTTTTAAATGAGGGTTAACACCCAAGGGATCATCTTCCATAAGGCCTTTAAGAACTGCTGTTAAAAACACAGGGTCCCTAGGAGTGAGATGCAGGCTGGGTGTCTGTGACCTGACAAAAACACAGGAGAGTTTTCAGGAAGAGATAGAAGAGACAGGAAAGCACAAAAGACAGGTGTTCTTTCCATAATTTTTTCTTTACTTACCAAGAGTTGAAGAAAAGTTCTAGAAAAAGGGAAAGATTCTGTTACATGGACATTGAGAGATTATACATCAGAACACTTCTTTTCTCAGGAAAGGGCAACGCTCCTTCAGAAAGAGTCACAATGTCATGTCCCTGTCAGAATATGGTCTGGAAAATGCCAACTCATAGCATCTTGCACTCTTTCTCCTCCACTTCAAGGGGCTTAGAGTCAGGGACCTACATGATGAACCAGTGTAACAGGCAGGAGATGGTTTCTTACAGCAAGGGTCGGCAAACCATGGACTGTGGACCGGTACACCACACGAAGTGAAGAGCAAGTCAGCGAGAGAAGCTTCATCAATACTTACAGCTGCTCCCCATTGCTCCCCAAACTACCTGAGCTCTAACCCTTGTCAGATCAACAGCACCATCAGCTTCTCATAGGAGCATGAACTCTACTGGTTACACTCTGTTTCGTAGAATCTAATGTAATAGTAGAAATAGAGTTCACAATAAATGTGATGTGCTCGAGTCATTCCCAAACCATTTCCTCCCATTGGTACATGGAAAATTATCTCTCACAAAACCCTTCCCAGTACCAAGAATGTCGAGGAGTACTGTCTTACAGGGTAGATGAGAATCTGGTTAAGTGAAGTATGGGACATAATGGTGTAGAAGAGTGTTTAGTGATTACAGTGACCAAGGGATCCTTGATCTTGTTTTGTTCCTTTTTGGTGTCTTTGAAATGTCTATCACAGAAGCTGCCAAAAAGTTTTTAAAATGCACATTTAGAGCAACAATTAAGGAACATAGTGT
>PVIR01031185.1:6599-19737 GCA_004026965.1 Petromus typicus | reverse complement strand
GTCCATTTAAGTAGAAATGATTCAAACTTATCATTTTTTATGGCAGAGTAATACTCCATTGTGTAGAAGAACCACAGCTTTTTTATCCAGTCTCCAGTTGATGGACACTTGGGTTGTTTCCAAGATGTAGCAATCACAAATTGGGCTGCTATAAACATGGGTGCACATATGTCACTGTGATATGAGTCTTTTAATTCTTTTGTGTATAAAAGATAGAATTGGAGGTCCCATTTGACCTGACCTATGGAACTTTTATTACAACAAGAACCTAATGTACTTTTATTACAACCTACAAAGACAAAGAGAAGTAGACATCATAATATCACTACATGTCAAGCACCACCCTAGACACTGGGATCCCCAGAATGAACACATCACCATGAAGGGGAAATATTTGTGATACATTGAATTGTAATGTGAAACACACATTATACCCTGGAAGGAAAGATGTATTCCATATAAAACAGAGGGAAGGATGGACCCAGAACCTGACAGCAGTGTGGTTGAACAGAAATACAATGGGAGACTCTAGTCAAGTGCTCAGCCTTCTTCATGGCTGGCAGCAATGAGACCAGACCACTCAGGAAGTCCAAAGGATGTTCTGTGTATCAAGGTACCAGGGGCGTTCAGGTAGGGTGCAGAGAATTTTTCTGCATTCAACAGCATTTGACAAATACTAGAACACAAAAAATTAAGCAAACATCTTAGCTGGAGCTCTTAATCATAGACTTCAGAACAGAGATATGAAGTAATTAGGTTTGCAGTGTGATATTTCACAGATGTATGTGCGTGGGTAGCACTTTTTGTCTACAGGTGTGTAGCACAACTGTTAATGCCTCCCTGCAAAACAGAACATCAGTTTGGGAAACTCTGGTTCCATTAACAGGGAAACATCACAGGAATCAGCAAGACACAAAGCTGGAAACAGCGGTGTGTGTCAGGTCAGAGTACTGTCTGTTGGGCTAAGAAGTTTGGTTCTTGCAGTGATGAGGAACAAGGCTCTGGAGGTAATGGAGCAGAGGAAGTGAAGTGTGATGCCTCTCACTTTCAGATGTGGCCACATGAAGGTCATAGATGTTGTGACTGTGGCTCCCTGCCTGTTTTGAGAAGAGTTCCTTGTATTGACTTACAGGGACCTGGCCAGATACTTTCTCTAGGTAAACATAGGCAAAGCCAACTTTGATCCTGCATGGTGAGCTGGATGATCCTTGTCTGCCAATTGTAGGAAAAGGAACCCCAGACAAGAGGGGAGAACATAAACCCCACAGAGACAGTGAACGCAGGTCCTGGAGAAGGTCACCTTGGCTCTAGAACCAGCTCAGTGAAAGTAATACGGTATGTGTATTACAGGTCACGATGTAGGACAAAATTCTCTGACTGTAATACCAGGATACTGGTTCTATCTGTCGCACAGACCATGGCTTTATTTTTTTTTCTGACAATTTTATTTTTTGAATGAATCATATTCACATGGCTTGTATTTACAGAGAGAGAGACTGATTCAGTGGAAAGTCTCTGCCCTGCTCTTGCTCTTCCTCTAATGAGTTCCCATCACCTTTGTAGCAGAGACTGCGTGGTTTAGGTTCTAAATCTGCTTCTCCCACCTGCTCTTGTGGCCACGCCATCAAGTCCTCGGTTAGGGGCCTAAGTGCCGCTTGGAAGCAGAGCCCTGAAAATCTTTCACATTACATGCTCTCTCGCTTCCTATCTGCTGAATGAACTTTGACTCCTACTGCAACCTCCGGGGCCATATAATAGGGAGGCTGAGGCCTCCGTCCGCTCAGCCCTGAGCCACTCACCGAGGCACAGAAATTCTCACTGTCCTTCATATTCTGCAGACACTTTATTTAACCCACCTCTCATTTATGGATATTTGCATTAGACACTGATTTTCAATCTTCATTGCTCTACTGTTCTTATAGACCATGTGAAAGTTAATGAGCTTAAGAGTATTTCTTTTTTCCAACTCTGCTTGATGAAGATGTGTATTTAGCGCAGAGTCAATCTGACAGGAATTTAAAACCAGAATAAGACTAATGATGTAAGGCCTGAAGACTATTCTCCGTCCTCCTGGCAGAAGCACTACTGTAGCGTCCCTTCGCATATGGCATAGACAGTGCTGTGACAAGCTGGGGCCAAAACACTCCTCTGCAGAATGAATCATACTACTGTGCAAAGCCCCAGACAACTGCTCCATTCAGATGTTACTAAAGTCATGTGAAAAAAAGGCTGATGGGGTCACATCTGACACTCATTACGTGGTAGTGGCTGGAATTCACTGGAATCCCTGAGGATGAATCTTTGATACGCATGGCCACAAAGGGGGCTAAGTCCTTCAGTCAGCTATTTTTGATGGGTCCTTCTAAAGGACTGCAGCCTGTCTCATGAACCATTTGCTTAGTTATTTAACTCAAGTGCTTGCTTTTGCTAACAGCTTAATAGTTTAAAGAGAATAAAACTATGTTGCTCACTGGAAAATTTTGGAAGTTGGCCATAACCATTATGGACAGTGCTCTTAGGAAATTCCAGCTGCAGGGCTCATTAGACAAATGGAGTATGAATTTTACTGTCAGTAGAGAACTCCAAAAAGAAGTAAAAAAGGAAGCATCAATGCAATACCACCTTTGTTAATATCCTTATTAAAAATTAAACTGAAATTGGCATATTTTCAAGTAATAACTTGTTTGAGGTTATGAGTAGCAGTCATGATGCTGTGATTACAGTAAAAAATAAAGTGCTTCATAAACTGAAAAGTTATAAAATTCCCAAAGGCAATCTTGACATTCTACTTTATTTCATGTTCTGTCACTAGTAAAAATATATTTCAAATTTAAAAATAAATGTCCTAAAAGGCATCAATTATTTATTGAGGTTTCTTTGATATAATTAATTAATTTAGGAAAGATTCAGCAGTTAACAATAAATACTAACATAGTCACCCAAACCAATATTACTTATTAAAATACACTACAAGCATAACTGGTTGTTTTCTCAGTAATTTGGAAACACTGGATTCTAAAAATAGATGGCCTACATAATTTTTCACAGCTATCCTTGAAGTCACCCAAGATCTGTATTTTAAGAGCAGCTGACTACATATAGCTTGAGAACACAATGATGCTCCCTGAGATGAAAGATCCTGTGGAAACTAGAGAGTGGATGGACTTCCGAGGAAAAAAGGGCAGCATTTTCCCTGGACTCTATGCTATTTAGTGTGTCATTTCCTTAGTAATTTATAGAAACAGATTGTATTGCCACGCAATTCCAAGCAACCTGCAGATCCTCCCACTGAGATTGCTTATATTTTCTCAAGTACAACAGGAAGAGTTGCACAATTCAAACCAGACATCCTCCTTCATGAACTTAGCATCAGGCATTCCTGACTCGTTGTCACACAGCCTCCATGCACCTTTCCACTCATCCTTGCTCAATTTATGAAACATTTAAATCAGAACACCTTTTGAGTACTTGTGTGCTTAGCAGTAAGGAATATGCTAAGTTGCTAATTAAAGTTTTAGTGGACAGCAAAGGTGAAAATGATCCGCCTTATTATTATTGGCTTTATGAAACTTAGATTATATCATAAATTGGATCTCTCAGTCTGTACTTATTTGGGCAATAGAAATTATTGGTTACATCTAAGTAGACAACCAAAGACAATTCTTTTAGAAGCTAATGGTATCAAATGTCAAAGCCAGTCTTGTTAGCCAATATCATGAATTCTAAAACAAAAACCAACCAAAACCAAAAGCTATCACCTCCCATGTTTTGGCTGCTGTAAAAAATAAACCAACGCCAGAAAATAACAAGTGCTGGGGAGCATGTGAAACTAGGGGAACCCTTGTGTGCTGTTGGTGGAAATGTAAATTGGTATTGTCCTTATGGAAAACATTATGGCATTTCCTTGAGACATTAACTACAGAGATATAATGTGACTCAGCAGTCGTGCCTCTGGGTATGGACTCAAGAACTGAACAGAGCTGGAAGAGATGGGTGTGGTCTCGTATGGACTGCAGCGTTCTCAGCAGTACTCAAGACACACACAGCTCACTGCAGCATCTACTGTGGATGGAAGATTGGATAGCAGAGCTGGACGGGCAACTTGTCAGGCTCCAGAGCCACCAAGGAGGTCAGTAAAACACTTGTGGGTGTGTCACAGGTGTGACTTGGGGTTTTACTCCTCTTTTATGAGGTATCTAAAACAGTCAGCTTCATAAAGATGACAAATAGAGTGGTGGTTGCCAGTGACTGACTGGGGGCGGGGGGGGGGAGTTTATAGCATTTCAAGATAAAATGGTCTAGAGATGTACACAACAATGTGAATATATTTTACACTATTAAAGTGTCCACTTAAGAACAGTTAAAATGATAAATCTTACGTTATGTGTTTTTTAAGCACAATTAAAAATAACTTTGTTTCCAAAAAAGCAGCACTATCATCCAGCCTAAGATGCCATCACAGTAATGAAAATTCCATTAGAGCCTGTGGCTCCTACCTAGAAACAAAACCACATATTTACAGTCAATTGATCTTCAATAAAGGTGCCAAGAACATACAAGGGTAAAAAGATAGTCTCTTCAATAAATGATGCTGGGAAGACTGAGTATACACATGCCGAAGAGCAAAATTGAACCCTTAGATCTCTTTACTTAACAAAAATCAGTTCAAAATAGATTAAAGACTTACTGTAAGAAATGAAACTGTTAAACTACTAAAAAAAAAAAAAGTCAAGGGAAACTGTCACAATGGTTTGAGCAAAGATTTCTCTGGACATAACCCCCCAAAAGCTGAGACAACAAAACGAAAATAGGTAAATGTGATTCCATGAAACTAAAAATCTTCTGCACAGCAGAAGAAACATCAGAGTTAAGACAACCGATGGAATGGGGACACACATCTGATTAAGGGTAATATGCAAAAATATATAAGGAATTCCAAAAACTTGATAGCAAGAAAACAACCTGATTTAAACATGGGATATTGGGCCGGGGATATAGCTCAGTGGTTCGGCACCTGTCTTGCAAGCACAAGGGCCCAGGTTCGATCCCCAGTAATCACATACCATACTGGGTGTGGAAACTCACCCCAGCAACAACCAGGACCACATACCACAGTGCCGGGTGTGGTGGCTCACGCCTGTAATCCCAGCACTCAGGAGGCAGAGGCAGGAAGATTGCTGTGATGTGAGTTTGAGGCTGAGATCAGGGCCAGCCTGAACCACAAGGCGAGACCCTGTCTCAAAAAACCTAAAAATAAATAAACAAATAAACAAACATGGGATATTGGGCTGGGAATTTAGCTCAGTGGCTCTGGTGTCTGCCTGGCAAGCATGATGTCCCAAGTTCATTCCAGGGTACCATATATCACAATGTTGGGCATGGTGGCTTACGCCTGTTATCCCAGCAATCAAGAGACAGAGGCAGGAGGACTGCTGTGAGTCCAAGGTTAGCCTGGGCTACATGGTAGGTTCAGGGCCAGCCTGAACTACAAATGAGACCCTGTCTCAAAAAACAAAAAAACAAAAACAAAAACAAAAAACATAAATAAATAAAATAAAAATGGAGTATTTCTCAAAAGAAGGTATAAAAATGGCCAACAGGTCCATAAAAAATGCTCCTTGTCACTAATCAGCAGGGAAAGCAAATTAAAACTACAATGAGACATCACTTACAGCCATCCTCTTAAAAGGATGAAAGTGATGGAGAAGATGCAGGGCAAAGTGACCTCTTACACATTGTCAGTGAGCATGTAAACTAATACAGTGAGTATTAAAAACAGGATGAGTTTCTGAAAGAAACCGACTCCTGTATGATCCAGAAACCCCACTTCTGAATATGTGTTTAAGGGAAATAAAATCCGTATATTGAAGAAAATTTCACAGTTGCATTATTTATAAAAGACATGAAATGGAATCAACAAAGTAAATGTGATGGAAAGAGTATTCTGAAATTTGCAACTATAGGATAAGTGCCTAGGACACAGAAATACAAATACTGCATGGTACCACTTACACTTACCTGAAATCCGAAAAAAAAAAAATAATAGAGCTCATTAAAGAATCAGGTAATGGTTGCCAGGGGCTGAGGGCTGAGGGAAATACGCAATGGGCAAAGGGTGCACAGGGTTAGACAAAAGACATCAGTTCTAGAGATCTAATGTATAGAATGGTGCTTTAGCTAATGCGAATAAATTACATACTTGACAGTGGCTATGAATATAGGTCTGAAATGTTCTCATCATTCTCTCTCTCTCTCACACACACACACACACACAAGTTATGTGAGGTAATAGGTATGTTAGTGTGTGGAAATAATTTTATAATGGTGTATCAAAACATTACATTGTATGTCATATATATATGACTTGTATTTGCCAATTATACCTCAGTAAAATTCCATGGGGGTGGGGGGGATCCTGTGATTCCCAAAGGACAATACTAGTTGCTTTTGACCTGATCAAAACAACCCTGAAGGTAAAACGAAAATACCATGTTGCTAGTTTGTTCTGTGGATAGGTTTCACTGTCTCACTGTGTGGCCCAGGCTGGACACTGCTCTTGGGCTTAAGAGACCCCCCTTCTCTGCCCATCCAGTACATACTTAGAACTACAGGCACATGCCATCATGCCTGGCTTCAAAGTCTCCTTCACTTCCCAAAATTACTACAATTTAACTTGAAAACCATAGTTCTATGACATTTAATGAGTTCAAAGCTTTTAATCCTCCTTCTAAAGCTGGGTGAAGAACCAGAAATCATAACAAAGTCTTTACTCAAAATGCACTGTTGGCTCAGGCTCTGTGGAAAGGGGAAGCAATGCTTGAGTAGCAGCTTAGGAGGCTTCCTGGTGTTAGCGCTGGTGTACAAGCCTCCTGATGTTGCTGCTAACCGGGTCATCTCCACAGCTCTCTCAACACCAGTGCAACAGCCTTCCTGAGAGCTTACAGAGAAAGATGAGAAATGCTCAGTGGACAAGAGGCCGCAACATGGATTATACACTAACGTCAACGGGGGAAAATGCATGTGCTCCTGGGCCCCAGTGGTAAGATACACCTAATTCCCACCTGATGTTTCTATTGCTTCAGGAGACGTGTTAGTGATAAGAACGTGGCTGATGGCCCTCATCACTCACTAGAAAGTCATATCCCCGTGCTCTCAGAGCTCCTTGACAAGCGCCTGATTAAAGCTCAGTCAGCGATGCATTTGTGACATTTGGTGTATACAACTAAAGCCATAAAAGGAGGAGGGTCAGTATTATGGTTAAACAATATACTAGCTAGGCACTAGGAAAAGATTTTCAAGAGGGTGTTCCTTTAATTTAGCATTCTTTAGTGTCTAGGACAATGTGCCAACTTGGGACCAGCCCAGGGCATAAAGAAAGCTAAGCAGCACAACACAATGGGGCAGTCAAGGGGACAGTCTAACTCTCTGACCTTACGGGTGAACGGCACCTTAAAGATAAAGGATTCCTGGTGGTCTAAAAAGAATGAGCAGTTGAGAAGCAGAGGGAGAAGTCAGGAAGGCACTTGAGACTAAAGAGCATATCACAAAGCTGTAAAAGCACGTAAATGAGAAGGGTGGAGACGGCTAAAGGTATCTCTGGTAGAAGCCTAAGGAAAAAGAACAGATGTCCTAGCGCTTTCTACTCCAGTGATAATTTATTTTAATTTTGTTTGCATGCCGGGCCATTTCTGCCTTGTTCAATGCTATACATGATACGTTTCTGGCCTGTGAGAGCTATCTCAAAGTATCTGTTGAAAGAAAACACAAAAGGTGAGTCTAGAAAGACATTTGCGGGCCAGATCAAAACTGAAATGCTAGATTTAGAATTTGGATTTTATTTTTTTTCTTGAGGT
The DNA here is from genome assembly GCA_004026965.1 of Petromus typicus. Lineage (NCBI taxonomy): Eukaryota > Metazoa > Chordata > Mammalia > Rodentia > Petromuridae > Petromus > Petromus typicus. The sequence continues at coordinate 11,884 of PVIR01031185.1, read as the reverse complement.
AAGAAACAAATAATATCTACCATCTAGACCATTTTTAAGTATGTCATATAGTAGTGCTAACTGTATGTAGATGGTCTGCACAAGTGATATCTACAGTTTTTTTTTTTTCATAGTATAATTTCTCACTTAAAATGGGGATTTTGTTCTAGAGGAACAAGGTTGATGAAATTTTTTGCAATAGGCTTTTTTGCATTTTAGGAAGTAAACAGTAAGTAACGTTAAGGGTAACTCAGACCATCGTTGGTCTGTGTAAAGGGAAAATCAGTAGCTGGTCAGTGACTTCCCATTGTAAAGTGACCACAAATTTATTGTTTATATTTTAGCTTTGTTAGGGAAAATATTAACTCCAACAAATTTATCAGACTTGTTGATATATAAATTTACTTGATTGATAATGGTTGCTTAGGCTACAGTTTAAAAAAATATATATATTATGCAAAATCATACCCAGACCCTGAACAGCACAGCTCAGCTCAAAATAAACATTCCTAATTGTAATTCACTTATATTACTCTAAAAGGCACTAAGGTCAAAAGTTGCTGCAAGTCTTAGATTGTTGGTTTGAGGTTTCCAACCTGTACTCTGTTGAACCATCTGAGTTCCAGACTTTTGCTTCCCCTTGCTTTGGCCTTGACCCAGTATCTACCAGATTCATTTCTTGCTTTTCTTTACATATATACATTCTGGCTGGAGGTGGACAATGGTCTGGGTCTGGTTGGCTGTCCTTATCCATGCTTATGACTATAGTATTCAATTTCTTTTTTTAAAAATGTGAAATTCCACTTCAGGTTTTTTTCTTGTTTTTAACTCAGTAGGAATATTTTCACTCAGCATCTTCTGACTAATTTGTCCTTAGCTTTTTAAAAGGTGTAAAATGTAGCACCCACAAATTCACTGCATTATCACCAATATTTCACAGTCTGAAGGCCTTCCAAGAACTGATGTGTAGCATTTTCTGGGAAAAGTTTAATGTGAGGATAAACTAGTGACAACAAGAGGGATAAATTTCATTAAGAAAGATCAGAGGGAGGCAGAAACGAAAACATAATCTGATGAGAGCATTAAATCTATATTTTCTTCTGAAGAAAACTGAAGAGCTCAAGAAGGTTTGAAATTTCCAAATGGCTTTGAAGGCGTTTTAGTCCCAGTTTCCCAATAAAATAATATCATTTATTTTGTTTTTTCATCAAACAGAAGCCTGAATCATTTTTGTAATAAACTGTTGGATCCAAAAAGAATTTTTCCCAAGATAGCTAAAGATCTCCCCGCCAAGGACTAAATTATTTCCAGCTGCAGAAGTCGATTTCCTTTTCCCTGGGAAAGCTACTAGTAGCCAAATTCACGTCATTTGCATAGCATCAAAGAACGGGCATGACGAGCAATGCAAATCAGTTAATTAAGCACCATGTACAAACATACTTATCCACTTAACCAGGGTTGAAAAAATACTAAATTCTCATCTAGTACATCTAGCTTAGAGGAATTAATATTTTATGGTCCACATGCAATCATGGGCACTCACATGGTAAAATATAACTAAGTATTCACTAAGTTAAAGTACTAACAGATTACCAAATTCAAATTAGATATAAAATAATTGTAACATCATAGAGATACAGACTCTGTACAGTTTGCCCACACTGAGAAACCTGGGATGTCAGATTAGTTACATGTGGTCTTGTCTGTGTGTTTAACATTTGTAGGGCTCCAAGTAAACAGATGCTTTTGAAGATTTTGAGGGATCAGAATAAGACTCCTAAGCGAAGAAGGAAGATCAAAACTATCATCAACTCTGGAGACAGGTGAGGTGCATACTGCACTCTAGGATACCCCTTGGAAAGTGATCTTCTGTGGTACCAGTTAAATATCCCTCGAGTAACCAGAGCACTTCCTCTAGGAAACTGAGAAAAAGAGTGAATATCTAACAGAGCTGGCGAGCTCTGGTGCGGGTCTGATTGTACTGAAAAAGAATCTCTTTCCCATTTTGATGGCAATAAAAGCAGAGATTTGACTTGGAACAATGAGAGATGGTAGAGTCACCAGTGCCAACAGTTCCAGAAATGGAGTTACCAAGAGTGGAAGACACCTCCCCTTACAGCAAGATGGAGGAGCAAGGCCCTCAGGGAGAAGTAGGATAGGCCACTCTGGATGACAGATTCAAGGTCTACTGCAGATAACAGATTCAGGGTTCAGGAGGCTAAGGCTCTCTGCAGTCAGTGGCCAGACATTCCCAAGAAAACTGCCTACCTTAGAAAGCATGCAAAAGCCAAGCACGTCCATGGGGGGGGCAGGGAAGAGAGAGGAAGAACCATGTTCAGAAAATACAGTAGAGTTCCTAAGGAAAAGTTGCTACACTCTTCCTGTCTGTTGCTGAGAACAGTAACTGCATGAACGTCTTAAGTTCCTTTCATGGAAAGTAGGAGAAATCTAGAGAACACAGCACTGGAGACATAGGGATGAGTAACAGATAATGTGAGATTAGTTTAATTGGTTCAAATTGATGTGCAGTGTATTTTAAAAAGAGGAAGGGTAGAGAAAAAAACGGGAGAGAAGAGAGGGTGATGAGTGAGCCCTAAAGAGCAAGAGAGCGCAAGCAGATGTAGAGTACACAGGCTCAATGACTTAAAAGACGTGCATATAGGGCCATGGTCATACACAAGAGGGAGTGGAGGTACTGTATAACTGTAACAGGTGAGAGATCCCTTGTAATAATTCCTAAAATCTGCATGTGTGTACACATGCACACACACAGCTAGATAGTCACATACATTTTCACAGCAAGATTTGGCAGTTAGTAAGATTTTAGGCTTTCAAAATGCTCCAAAGGATGAGAAAGTAAGGATGAATTCTATAATTCACAATAATTCATAATTCTATAATAATTCTATAATTATGGAGTAGACAAATGTCCACCATTTGATCATGAACTGATATTTTTTCATGGCCAGAAATGAGAAAGTAAAATGTGTACCCCTGTCCATAAACAAAAGACAGAACTGAAATAAAATCTGTAACAATATTAACGAGAATAAGCCCATTCAAGATGGAAATAGTAATATGATTTTAACATTTTCTGTTGTATATTTATGTGGGTCAAGATAAAACAAATTTCTATGGTGCAAATACCTACCAATAGATTGAACAACCATCAGATTATGGTTCAATTCAAGGCCATTCTGATAGTAAAAAGGAATGCTATTATATTAAAGTAATGAACAGTGAGGCAGTCTTGGGAAGATTGAGCAGGCTATGACGTAGGAGTTAAAGAACACATCAGTGGTCTCTGAAATACAAAGAGGAAACTGAGATACAGAAAGCAGAAGTATAGGAAGCTGCATGCCAATCAACAGATGCAAACAGAGCATACACATTTATATATGTAGCACTAATATATAAATATATTCCATGGACAGTATTATCATGCTTTACACAATTCAAGGGCACTTAAATATTACAATATTCAAGATAGAGTTAGATCATTTGTTACTTAATCATTGGCTTCTAAGAATACCATCAATATCACCTTACTACCTGAAAAGGCTTTTAACTTTTAAAAGCATTAGCAATTTTATTAATATTATCTGAAGTATTTACCAATCTGTTTAATAAATGTTGGCTATTATTGTAAATATTAATTTTTTAAAACTCCACACAGTCATTAATTGAGCACCTATGGCATCATAGTAATTCTACAGCCAGGCATCTAAATATGGTTAGTAAACTTGAGAAGCTTTAATCATTGTAAGGGAAAGAAATAATTAAACAAATAATTATAACCTACTATATTAAGGGCTATAATATAAATCCAAGCATGCCTATAAAGGTCTTAAACAGATAAATCATGCTGTGGCAGTAGTGACAAGGAAACGTAAGTGAACTCTGACATCACGCAGGATGGGATGACCAAACGGAAGGCAGGAGACAAAGGCGAGAGGGTGAAGGGGTGATGTCACGATGAAAGAAAATACAAGGGTATCACGCAACAACAAAGAAAAGACCAGGAGCAGCACGAATTACCGAGAAATAGTATCTATCCTTAAATTTAAATTATAACAATTTTTACAATCCACACAGTTACACAGATGCAGCAGGCCACACCTAAGACTCCATAAAATACAATGCAAAAATCTTACAAGGCACACTATTTTTCTTCTATGGGCTGTTACAACTTAAAAAGAAGTTCCACAGACTGCTTTTTCTTGCCAGGACAAAGAACTGGTGGAAAGCGTTGATGGTATGGCAGTATTTTCTTTGAATCAAGTATGAGAAAACACAATATAACTGAACAATATTTTCAAGCATATTACTATATTATAAAAATGAACGGCGTAAATAATATCTGAATAAAATCAAGTCCCAAACAGTCTGCAGAGCCTAATGAGCTATATCTAAGGAACCAGTTACTGAGCGAGTGCATCTTACTTTTTAGGAAATGACAGACTGTAATGGCTTGGTTCTAGAAGGGCCCCCAAAGACCCCTGGACTCATAAGTGGGGCTTTTCAGAGATGCTAGGATTAAGTACATGATGCTGGGATGAAAGGAGCACCACCCTGGGTAGCCTGGATGGGACATAAAGGTAGGCTGCTTCTGTGGCTGCCGCTTGCTGCTCTGCTGTCTTCTCCCTGCTTGCCATGGACGTCAGCCCACTGACTGGTTTGGCACAGTTCTGGCTAGGATTGAGGTTGTGAGTGTGACACCTGCCCTGGGACCGGTAGTCTGCATACAATAAAAAGGACAGGGAAAGGGCTCATGTGCCCTCGTTTGCTTGCAGTGAACTCTTTCTCCTCTGCAATGTTCCTCTGACATGGCGCCCTGCCTTGGAGCCAGCCCACTAGGGAATGCAACCTCTATCGACAGCGAGCCAAAATAACTGTTTCCCTTTTAACTTTGGGTGCCTGGAATTTTGGCTTGGCAACAAAGAAAGTAACCAAGACACAGACCTTGGAGAAAATATAAGATCTATTTTATTTTTGGAGAATGGACCAATGAAGCTACACCTTCATAACTAAAAATTATATTGCAGGTGCCAGTGAAGCTAAAATTCAAAAGGTATCTCTTTTCTTTTTTTTTTTTTTTTTTTTAGGTTTTTTTTTGGAGACAGGGTCTCGCTTTGTGGTTCAGGCTGGCCCTGAGCTCAGCCTCAAACTCACATCACAATCCTCCTGCCTCTGCCTCCCGAGTGCTGGGATTACAGGCGTGAGCCACCACGCCCGGCACTGTGGTATGTGGTATTGGTTGCAGCTGGGGTGAGTCTCCACGCCCAGTATTGTTATGTGGTTACCGG